>WOVY01011104.1:0-229699 GCA_013436015.1 Rhipicephalus annulatus | reverse complement strand
GAGTGTAAGAGCCTTATGTTTTGAACGAAAAAACTGACTGGGAAATGTGCTTACCTGCAACGATGTTTGCACTAAGAACTGCACCACATGAGACAGCAGGGTTTACGCCAGCGGAACTTGTTTACGGCCGCAGACTGTGATCTCCTCTTCGTATGCTGAGAGAGTCGTGGGAAGGTCAGGGTGATGATCCTGTAGTAGTGGAATATGTCCTCACCTTATTGGATCGTCTAACAAAAGCCCAAGAACTGACCGAGAGTGCGATGACCAAAGCACAGCAGAAGGCTAAGTTTTACTACGATCGGACAGCTAAAGCGCGACACTTTGCTGTAGGAGACAGGGTCATGTTGTTGAGGCCCTCCCAAAGAATAAGCTTGAATTGCAATGGGTCGGCTCGGCCGAGATTACTCGAAAATTGTCTGACACCAACTATGTGGTAAAATTACCAGGAAGTCGTAAGGTACACCAGGTATATCATAGCAACTTACTCAAACCCTATAAAGAGAGGGAAGCCATCGTGAACATGACTTTAAATGTTCCGGAAGAGGTTCCGGCAGAAATTCCTGAATTAGCTCCCGAATCGGACGAAGTCCCGATCGAGAAAAGAGTTGAGGATTTAGTATCAAAATCACAGCTGACAATGAAGCAGAAGCAGGAATTGCGTGGTCTTTTGACCGAGTTTCAGGACAGATTTGTAAGCGAGCCAGGCCGGACATCCGTCCTCACTCATGACATAGAGCTTACCTCGTCGGAACCGGTAAGATCCAAGACGTATCGGGTGTCACCTCGCCGGCTTGAGCTAATAAAAACAGAGGTTAACAAGATGCTGGAATTGGGCGTGATTGAGCCGTGTGAAAGTGATTACACTTCCCCGTTAATTCTTGTGGAGGTACCCGGCAAAGATCCGCGTCCTTGCGTAGACTATCGTAAGTTAAACCTCATCACCAAGGATCAGACATACCCAATTCCCCACATTGAGGAACGCGTCGAGAGGGTAAGCAGCGCGCAATTTATCTCAACGCTAGACCTAGTGAGAGGTTACTGGCAGGTGCCGCTCACCGAGAGGGCGAGCCGGTATGCTGCATTTATTTCACCATTGGGGACATTCCGCCCTAAAGTGTTGAGTTTCGGCCTAAAGAACGCGCCTTACTGTTTTTCAAACTTAATGGATAAGGTTTTGCGGGGTCAAGAGGACTTCGCATTGCCTTACTTGGACGACGTCGCCGTGTTTTCCTCGTCCTGGCCAGAACACTTGGCGCATTTGAGAGCAGTACTGACACGCCTACGCGAAGCAGGTTTAACGGTAAAGGCGCCCAAGTGTCAGCTAGCACAAGCAGGGGTACTCTATCTCGGGCATGTTATCGGTCGAGGGCATCGCCGTCCCTCTGAAATGAAAGTGGCAGCTATCCGAGACTTTCCCCAGCCCCGAACAAAAACCGATATTCGGGCTTTTCTTGGAATAGCTGGTTACTATCGTAAGTACATCCCTAGATATTCCGACATTGCCAGCACTCTTACTGACGCGTTGCGCAAGACCGAGCCCCAAATGGTCGACTGGGATGAGGAGAATGAAAAGGCTTTCCGCGTTTTGAAAGCGGCCTTGTCGAGCCAACCTTTGCTTAGTTCACCGGACTACTCGAGGCCTTTCATAGTCCAATGCGACGCTAGAGATAGAGGCATGGGGGCAGTTCTTAGTCAAAAGGATAAAGGGGATCAAGAGCATCCCGTCCTCTATGTTAGCCGGAAACTCACCCTTCGCAAGCAGGTTTACAGCGCTAGCGAAAAGGAATGTGCGTGCTTGGTTTGGGCAGTCCAGAAACTGGCTTGTTATATTGCCGGAAGCAAGTTCATTGTGGAAGTGGACCACTGTCCTCTCACCTGGCTACAGACCATGTCCTCTAAGAACGGCCGCCTGCTGCGTTGGAGCCTCGTTTTGCATCAATATACGTTTGAAATACGCTACAAAAGGGGTGTACTCCATGGCAACGCTGACGGCTTAAGTCGATGCCCCTGACGCGAGAGGATGTCTCGAGAAATCTGGCATTTTTTTTCCTGACCTAGACAAGAGCTAGTGATTGTTTTTTTTACTCTTTTAGGTGTACTTGTTTGAAAACGTTGAAGACACGGCTATCCAGGGTTTCGGGTTCGGTGTGCTTCCAGTGTTGTTGTTTTGTGTCACCTTAACGTGTGAGTAACATTTTGAATAAATTGTGTATTTCCTTTAATATCAGTTGAAGGGGAAAATTGCCTGGTGGAGTTTGGCGGAATTGTTCGGCGCTCACCGGCTGAGTAGTTATGTTTTCATGTGCGTATGTGATGTCTGTTGAGCCCACAATGAAGCAGGTGGTGCCCTCTACTTCATCAAAGACGGTCGTCACCAAACCGACTGCCAGCGCTGATCTCTCCGGACAGTGGCTGCAAACCTCAGCCCATCGAGATCTTTACCCCCCCGCGCGAGAGACTGTTACGACCGGCCCTAGGGAACCAAGCAAGAGGAGTTTGGGGGAGAACCGGTTCTTGACCGACTGTGTCGTCCACCCCCACCTCCCCATTCAGGCTCCCCCTCTCGCCGGGAGAACTCCGGAATCTGCTGTGCGTTCGTGACCATGTTTGGCAACATTTTAGGGCGCCGTGACCATATATGGACCTCGTGTTAGGTTGTGCCACTCCATGTGTTGTGAGGTGTGTTTCCCCCTCTCTCGTGGCCGAGGTGCCGGAGCCACCGTATTGGCTGACGATGCGGACAGTGCGCCCAGTGTCGGCAACGCGGCGCTATAAAATGCCGAAGACGTTTTGTATCTCTCTTCTCTCTTTGGATCAGTTGATCACTTCTCCACATGTAAATAAATCTCTGTCGTTCGTTCGGGCGCTTCTTCTCGCTGAATTGTTGGACGACGGATCCTGCGACGGGGCCAGCTACCGAAAACGAGACCGGCAGGACCCGGAGTCCCAACAGATCCGAATCACGTTTCATGTCGCGGGACTGATTCGTCCGCGATCCATCGTGTGAATATGAGACTCGAGTACAGCGCTGCTTTAACTGTATTGGCGAGATGTGAAATACTGTTGCTATTTTGGCGAAAACAGAGAATGTGATTAACGTTATCACTAGCATAGTTCCTATGTATGTTCCAGGATCGGTTGTGTGCGATACGGACGCCAATGTGTTTATACAAGATTCACTTATGAGAGAGAAGGGGTGAAAAAAATGACGTGGCTAGAAAAGCAAGATACTGTCAGGTACTTGCATTTGGTTAACGTTAGCCCCTTTTAGAGGTGAAGCTCCATAAGGCGTGGGTCTGTCCATCCCTTGTATGTATTTATGCAGTAGTACGCAGCCACCGGTGGCACATACCCTCTCTAGAGCGGGTATGTGCCACAGGGGATGTGAGATGGGAGATCGCGGTACTTGGAGTGTTCACTAGATGGACGCATGAACGGACGGGCAGACAGACTAGCAGACGGACGGATGGATGAATAGACGCGTGGACGGACGGATGGATGCGCGAACAGACTGTCAGACAGATGGATGGACGGACTCACGGACGGACTCATGGACGGACGCATGGACAGATAGACGGACGCATGGATTGACGCATGGATGGTCACGCGGACGGATGGAAGCTAGAACGAATAGACGGATGGAAGCATGGACAGGCATATGGACGCTTCGCCCCACTCATCATCATTCACTCCGTGGATATGCTGTGATTTTTTTGTCTAGAAAAAAAGCACTGGCAGGAAATATTGGTAGTGTATGACTGTAACGAAGAGGGATCAGAATGAATATATTGATTGCTCGAAACAGTGCACGTGGCTTATTTCCAGAGAATGGTTGGATAGAAATCATCTATTAACTCGATAGGGAAGTCAAGAATATATCTAAAAAAGTATACACCAAAGATAGAACCTTGAGATAGCTATATAGCCCGTAAGAATCCAAGAGTACGACAACGATTAGCGGAAACATAAAACACGGAACACATGACACAATGCATCATACGTGTCCGTATTGAAAGACCCTCAGCTCAATTTTTTCCCGGTCTGCAGTTCACACTGTGAGACACAATGCAGTTTCTGTATTTGTATTGTGCTGTATGTATATTTGCTAGGAAACACTCGAAACAGCAAGGCATTCAGACTTGTCTTGAAACGAACTTCTGCTGTAGCTACATCTGTAGCTACATGTACCATGCATACAGAATACGTGCGCGATAGGCACAGGGGCAGGAACCGAGTTGTAAATAATATTGCTTTGTTCATCATGTTTTATTTTAAACTTTCGTCACTTCACCCTATTGATGAGTCGAGAAAAATCACGTAGAGCTGTGTAGTTTGAATTGAGGTGAGTCGACGTCGATTTACACCCATTCTACGCGAAAGGAAACGGCGGCCTCGTTGATCAAACTGCGGGGAGAAGTGGCAGTATTACTCGCAGCGCTGTCACCCTCGGTCACGGCCACAGTAACGCCGCTAGCGCCGTTCCACGCGCCGTTCGCCGCCGCACGTTCCGCTTCGGCGTGCGCATCCGTGACACTGTACCGGTTACTGTGTGGCATCGCCGCGGCAGTCAACAATGTAGCGCCGCCTTGAACTTGGTTACTCGCTCGACCGAAGCGGCCTCCGGCAACCGCGCGATGCCGCCAGGGCGCGTCTATTTTTTTCTCAATGCCGCTGAGCAATAATCCTCATCAACCCGTGTGCTTGTCGCTATAGTTGCATGGTTGGGCACCACCCGGACTTACTTTGAAATTAAGTCATCACTAATAACAACAACAACAACAACAACAACAACAACAACAACAACAACAACAATAATAATAATAATAATAATAATAATAATAATAATAATAATTGCGCCACAGCTTCAACAACGTATTTAGTGAAGGTTTGACGCCATCGTGTTTCCTCTGACAGAGTGGTAAGCAGATCTAAGCCCTCTGATAGTACTGCGTGGTGGTGTAGCGGTTACGGATACCCAAAGGTTGCGGCTTCTATGCCGGCCGCGGCGGTCGCATTTCGATGGAAGTAAAATGCTTGAGGCCTGTGTACTGTGTGATATCGGTGCACGTTGCAGAACTCCAGATGGCCAATACCGGAGTCCTCCGCTACTGCATGCCTCATAACTATATCGTAATGTTGGTATGTAAAACCCCAGATGTTATTATTAAATGCGAAGCGTTTCTTAGCGAACTTTGACTTTTAGCGTATCTATCTATCTATCTATCTATCTATCTATCTATCTATCTATCTATCTATCTATCTATCTATCTATCTATCTATCTATCTATCTATCTATCCGCCTACGTTTGGGTGGTGTCGTGGTCACCCCCTTAACACGGGGTGAACAAAAATTGATATGACAAGATAAGATAGTTTGACGAATATGACGCGCTGGTAAATACATGAATGCTGTCCCAGTTCTGTCGGGTACGTCGTCAAGCACTTCCCGCCAGACAGTGGCACATAACCGCGGGTGGGTATGTGCCACTGGCATGCGGGTACGTGTCACAGGCGATTGACACCATGAATGACAAAAACACACGAGGGCAATCTTAACGCGTGAGCATTATTAAAAACCTGACATCGGCAGCATAGACCTGGCGAATCCAAAGAATAAATGTGAGGGTCTCAGCAAACATCGAACCCAAGCATTCTGCGTGGCAATCCAGCATACTACCTCAGAGCCATGCCAGGTCTCGGAACTATATTTTTTAAGTAGTATTCTGGTTTCAAGTAAGATTCTGGTTGCAGTGCTGGCTATCCAATTTGTTTTAAACATTACATTAGAGCCATCACCTCGGGTAAACTTCAATAGTGCTTAGGTGCCATCTGCTGAAGTTGATTTATGTAGCAGTGTCCAGGACTACCATCCTCGCGAGCACCAGCGCTTCATGTAAGCCTGTATCGCTACTGGTGTTGCTAATACTCAAGTTCCTGTTAGCATCGTTGCGCAAGTCCAAAAAACTGGTTATATAAACATCTGAAACTCTTAAATATATGTCTCTGCGTGTAACCTTTATACATAGCGTCATTTCATGACGTGTCGCTCAATAAAAAAATACAACAGTGTAATTTTCTCTCCACATGTTTCGCATAACGTCGATCCCCGAGCCTACTTGAGATCTGCCTTTTTTATTATTATGACAACGCCATATTGTGACCCATTGGCCCTACCTACGCCTTAGGTCGCCAAGACGGCTCACCTTTTCTCCCGGGGTCATGCGAGTGCACAAGGGGAAGCAGAAACGTTCTTGCGTCTGTTAATGTGCGTGCGATCAGTGATCGTGCTCTGCTGGAGCTACTTCGCATTTCTGAGGCACTAACGTGCAAGGCGTTGGTGTTGACATCGATTTTTCCAACATTTCTTCATGTGCTAAACATCATTCCGATAATTCTTTGCTCCCGGTAAGGTGCCTGTAGCAGAGGACGTGGCCACCAGTCAGTGGTGCCTTGTACACTTGTTACGAGGTCAGACATACATAAATACCCAAGAAAGGAACAAGGGGAGTAGCCGCCATCGTAGAAACTGTACTACACACCACAATACTGTGACGCAGGGGTTATGTTTTCTATTTGCACCGGGTGAGGCCACGTCCTTTTTCCTTTACATATATCTACACGTCGTGTAAGCACTACGAATAACATTCAGTTTGGCGCTGTTCGGGCATCGCTGCCCCTTGTGCCACAAAACACCAGAATCATAATGAACTTAAGTGTTGCTTTCATTTGTGTAGTCATGGGTTGACTATAGGTATGGTTGCCTAACGAAGAACTATCGATTCCCCTTCTTTCGTTCAGCTATCCTATGTAGCTTGCTTAGGTGAGAGCGGTGACATTTCCAAGTAACGCTGGTCAATTGCCCAAGGAACCCCGACAAGTTGGCTTAGTTCGCTCCATATACGGTTCGCGGGTTAGTCGTTTCCAGCCGCTTCGGGCGGCTTCTCCGAATACATTGATTCTGATATACAGGCACCATTTGCTGCGCAGCATCAGGCGTCTGACCGGTGCCTCGGTCAGGTGCTTCGCAGCACTGTGTGTCCGAAGGTAACAGAAAGTGACAGAAAATGCATAAATTGCTGGAGAATTTTGTCAGCGAACTTAATTGGGTCAGTTGGTTCTGCATGTCGACGATGTGGATGCGCTTTGAAGACGCGGACCGAGAATTGACAGCGCAAGCCTGTCTGTCCCCTGTGCGCGTCTTCGAAGCACACCCACATCGTCGACACGCAGGAGAAGAGTTTCTCGATTCATATTGAAGTTGATCAATTCAGCTTTTTGACTAGAACTGAAAACCTTCCCACCTGTTGAACCCGGACTATATTGTGTTTTCGTCTAAGCACACAACCTCAGGATAAAACGCTTATTTCTGCGCCGTGTGTCAGAACGGGCACTTTTTAAAGAGATCAGCGGCGATCGGAATCGCTAGTGATCCGAAATGTTCGTGTGACTGAGAAATCATAAAATGTATTGATGTGATGACGTCAACTGCAGCTGCAGGGTCAGGCGAACTATTATGGTTTACTCAAGAGTAAGCTATTCATGAATCAAACTTTCAAGTTGAACCTACCTAAATTAACCTGCAGTCCATGTTCACATCCAAAAGATAAAGTAGCTAGAATGCGGCGATGTTCATTTGAGGCAGAAAGACAGGCGATGAGTCATTTGCTCACACAGATGAGAGCCCACTCGCCGGCGTCGCTAAAAAAAAAAATCAAATGCAACGAGAACGAAACGTGGGCACCATGACGTACACTGAGCGGCGATTCATGTTGAGCGCGGCTACTATGTGTCCCGTGTTGTTTCGAACAGTGCACATCATTGATATTGCTAAAACTGTAAAATAAACACCTTTGCGATGGATATTCGGTGTTAGCTTTCACGTTTTGCTACACATTTCATGGCGTCGGTACACTTATCTGCCACGGGTGAAAGACGACAGTGACAGATGTGTTCCCGTTAACCGGGGGCCTTCGACCAGGCTACCGTCTGAGTATCGCCTCTGTGCCATTAGTCGGCGCTGAACTTTACATTGTCTTCGATGAAGTGGGCAGAACAAACATACGCGCTCTTAGTGGGAATCCAGTTTTTTTGCGTGATCGCTGCAATGCAGGCGCTCTTTCTATCGTCATCGGTCTGAAAACAGAACGTTTTTATTAGCATAGAAAATAATTCAGGCATGTAGACTGCATCCTGGCTTGACCCAGCTGTGCTCGAGTTGCCAGCGCTTCATCGGAATAATCTTACCCGCCGAAAGCATCGGAACACAAGCAGCCGCGGCCAGCAACAAACGCTAAAACCATGCAAAGACAAGCTAAATCGGAAGTTTCCAGGAGTGGTTTTCCGGTGAACGCACAATGTTGCCAGAGACCGGTAGGCTCTGGCGAATGTGTACCTCACGGTAGTTCAAACGAATCCAGTGCATGGTGAAACCTCGAGAAATTAACTGAAGCGTAATCAGCGGGTCTCGTCATTGGTAACGGCATGGTGAACGACTTCAAAGTACGCCGCAAGTGGATCGAGAAGGGAGCAACGGCACATCCGTATAAGGACTGTCCACTCCAAAAGTGACCGCTCACTGACTGTTTCTCTCCTCGCGTTCTCTCTCTGCATAGTGACTGGTTATATATATATATATATATATATATATATATATATATATATATTCACTGAAGGTATTGTAGCGAAACGTCGGGGTTGTTCAAGTTAGGCGCATCGGACACGACCAGGGAGACGAATAAGCGTGGGTGAAACTCCGCGGAGGCAATCGATGAGACGTCAAGACGATGATTTCGGGGAGCACTCATTGGGGGTTTATTTAGCTAACACAACTTATATTTACAAAATGCACTGGGTCACAAAGACGAAACATAGAAAATGGTGGCATACCCCTCGGCCGGCATGGCCTGGTCTCCGGTGGTGAGATCCGCCGCTAACTCCCGACTCCGCTCCGCTCACTTTTCAAGTTCAAACATCCTCTTTTTAACCCTTGGTCGAACAAAGAGTCTTCACAAAAACCCATCACATGTTCGGACTCGCAGCATCTCAACCAATCACAGAAACACTTTCATAAAAGGTACTACATTTGTAAAAACCTCCTTACCAAAATGAAAACACGCAAAGGGAAAGGTCCTCCGCACGTGACACTCTCTCCCATACCAAGCCGTGCTGCCTCCTTCGGCCGACTACCGTCGGCGGCCGTTCCCACGCTCGGGCACCGTAAGTTCTTTCGTTAATTGTTGCTTTCTAGAAGCTTCTTTAAGAGCGATGGGTGCATTATTGCTTACCAGGTGTACATGCGACAGCGAGGCGCCCCGACATCCTAACAAGAGCGCGGGGGAATATGGTCGTTTGCCGGCCGCCACTATGTCTCGGTCAGGCTAAGTGGTCGCGTCCCCATGTCATTCTCAATGACACGCGTGCCTGTTCACAATGGCTTAGACTCAGACGGTGGCGCCGGACCGGCCTCTTGCTAGACGCTTTTCCGGGTAAGCTTTCCCCTTCGAATCCCGAACGGGGCGACCTTGACTGCTCCGTTTTTAAGCCGTAAATGCAGCGTGTAGGCTCCTGTCCCAGGCTGGAAAACACGATTTACCCCACATTCCATTAAAGTCAAAAGCCGAAGCTCTGTAATGGCCATAGAAACAAACCCAAAGGTAGAAGAGTACAAAGAAAGACTTAAAAAAGAAGCAGAGGAGTTGGTTTTGCACAAATTTCCTGAGAAGATACTGGAACTGGAAAACTTGCTCTCGCGACACCTCCCCCCTACGAAAAAGAGTGTCCCACTCGTTTTATCTGCAAAACACGACAATAAATAGACTAACTATACAAAAAGGTTTTGCATTATACAAGTGGTTGAGATGCTTATTTAAAGACACTTATGCATGTGTATAACAGGTGAGAGGCTTTAAAAAATTACATAAAAACAACAGATGAAAAACAAAACAAAATCATTGGACACAGAAATATATGGGTTCACTCATCGGTACTGCAATACAGTTCAGTGTCTGTTTCGTAAGCACTGACATTCTGTTGTGCGTTGTTATTACTTGAAAATGTCTTCCAGTCCGAGTAAAGTTCAGTGTCCGTGTCGTAGCTTTCGCACTGCTGTACTGGAACACTGGTCTGTGTCCCACGCACACAATGTTGCAAACGGAGTTCCTGACCCACTGGCGAACCGCACTCGCGCACATCATTGGAGCCGCACTCGCGCACAACACTTCGATGCAATCCGTGGTCATCTCTCCTGGCACTTCCCTCGCGCACATCACCACCGAGATCGCGCACCTCATGATTATCATCAGACTCATCGTCCGCGTCGTCGGCATCGGAGCCCAATCGAACGTGGCAGGGCTTTAAACGCGCCACATTCACAACGTCACGTTTTTTCCCAGTTTGGTCTACCACCTCCCAGTTGTTCTCGGCTACCTGGCGCACAAGACGGAAAGGTCCGTGATATTTGTGAAGAAGCTTCGTCGTCTTCCCTTTCGCCCGGGAGGGAGTCCACAAGTACACCAAGTCGCCCTGATGATAAACAACACTTCGTCGCCTAGCATCATAGCTGCGCTTGTTCTTCTCCTGCTGACGCTTCTCCCGTTCATTTACTATTTTTCGAGCCTGCCGCAGCCTGCGGGCCACTTTCATTGCATCCAGGGTGTAATCGAATCCGCGTTGCGCGCCCGACCCTACATCCACCGGTAGTGTCGGTTCATGTCCGTGAAGAAGAAAGAAGGGAGTGAATCCAGTCGTCTCGTGGGTGGAAGAATTGTATGCGAATAGAACGTACGGTAGGAATTCATCCCAGTCGCGGTGGTGTGAGGAAACGTACATGCTGAGCATGTCAGCCAACGTGCGGTTAAAACGCTCGCACAAGCCGTTGGCCTGTGGGTGGTATGCTGTTGTGGTGGCATGCTCGCTACCCACGAGCCGGAATATTTCTTCGGTCATGTTGGCGACAAAGTGCTGCCCACGATCGCTTATTACTTTCTCCGGGGCACCATGACGTAGGACGATTTGTTCGATGAAAGCTCTGGCTGCTTCTGCGGCAGTGGCCGCTGGACACGCGACAGCCTCGACCCATTTCGTATGGTAGTCGGTAATCACGACGATGTAGCGGTTCCCTGCTTTCGATTTAGTGAAAGGCCCAATGAAGTCCATGCCCACCTGCTGAAAAGGTCGACCTGCAGGTGGGATCGGTTGGAGGAAACCGACCGGCCTCCCCGGTGGTTGCTTTCGTGTCTGGCAGTCGGGGCAGGAGAGAACGTACTTGCTTACGTACGAGAACATCTTCGGCCAGAAATATCGGCAACGAACTTTCTCCCATGTGCGCTTGACACCTAAGTGGCCTGCCGTGGTGGCGTCATGGCAGTACCTTAAAATCTCAGATCTCAAGCACTTGGGGACAACGAGCGCCGCACGATCCTCCTGAAACCCTTTCGCCCTTCGATACAGTACACCGTCGATCAACCGAAAGCTCCGTGCCGTTCTTTTAGTTTTCCTGACAACGGGCGCATCCGGGTGCTCGAGGTGCTGTATAATTTCTTTCATCCATGGGTCTGCCCTCTGCTTTTTTCCAACATCCACCTGATCCAGAACCAGCAATGGTGAGGGGTTTTCTTCGCTTACAGGCGCGGGATCATGAGGAAGGCGGGAAAGCGTGTCGGCATTTCCATTCTTGAGGCCAGGGCGGTGTCGCAACGTTATGTCAAATTCCTGAAGCAACAGAGACCATCGCATAAGTCGACCGTTCGGATTCCTTACTTTCATTAGCCAAGTCAGGCTGGCTTGGTCAGTCACGACCGTGAACTTAGCACCAAAGACGTATGGCCGAAACTGTCCGCAGGCGTACACAACGGCGAGGCATTCTTTCTCAGTGGTACTGTAGTTCATCTCAGCCTTGTTAAGGTGGCGGCTGGCATAGGCGACGACTCTCTCTTGAGTTCCAATTTTCTGTACAAGCACGGCGCCAATGCCGTAATCACAGGCATCAGTGTGCACCTCTATCGGCTTTCCCGGCTCAAATTGACGCAGAATTGGGGCTGTGATCAGCTTCTCTTTGAGGGTTTGCATGGCCACTTCGCATGCCGCATCCCAGACGAAAGGAACATCCTTTTTGGTTAAGTTGGTCAGAGGTCGAGAAATGCGAGAGAAATCTTTGATAAATCGCCGATAGTAGTTACAGATTCCGAGAAAGCTCTGTACACCTTTCTTGTTTCGTGGCTTTGGGAATTTCTCGATCGCTGCTACTTTGTCTGGGTCCGGCCGGATGCTTTCACCTGTGAGAATGTGTCCAAGATATTTGATCTCCTGGCGAGCGAAGCTGCATTTCTCGGACTTCAGTCGTAAGTTTGCCACGTCCAAAGCCGAAAACACACTTTCCAAATCTTGCAAATGAGTTGCCATAGTCTTCGAGAAAATAACGATGTCGTCCAAGTAGGCCAAACAAACTCTCCAGAGAAGACCACTGAGGACTTTGTTAATCATTCTCTGGAATGTGGCAGGGGCGTTGCACAGGCCGAAAGGGACAACATTGAATTCGTACAGGCCGGGTCCACAGGAAAATGCGGTCTTTTGCTTATCTTCCTCCTTGATGCCCACTTGCCAGTAGCCTGATGTTAGATCAAGTGTGGTGAAGTATTTTGACCCCTGTAGCACGTCGAAAATGTCATCAATTCGTGGCAGTGGGTGCACATCTTTTTTAGTGACCTCATTGACTCTGCGGAAATCGACGCAGAAACGCCAAGTCCCATTTGGCTTCTTCACGAGGACGACAGGTGATGACCAAGGACTGTGAGACTCTCTAATTATCCCATCGCGCAGCATTTCTTCTACTTGTTGCTCAATCTGTTGTCTTTCAAAAGGAGAATGACGATATGGGTGCTGATGAATTGGTCGAGAATCACCTGTGTCGATCACATGTTCAGCGACATGAGTCTGCCGGATGGGGTTGTCACTGCTCGTAAATAGATGGCGGTATTTCTCAATGAGCGACAGCAGTTCATCCCGCCCAGATGGCTGTAGGTGATCCCCAGTCTCTATGTCAAACTCTTGAGGCACTCGATCGTTCTCGGGGGCCGTGATTGCCAGCTGTGCGTCATGAATAGATGAAGCCCATCCAAGCTTTGTTCCGCTGAGCAGGTTTACTGGCGACATGGTAGGATTAGCTACGCGAATGAGGCCTCTCCCATGCACGATCCTCGTTATTGTGCGTGCAACCTGAAGTCCGTTTTTGAGCGTGCTGTTCGGTTCGACAAGGTGAATTCCGTCCCTTGCGACCTTTACTTCAATAGCCACTTCTGTGCGAGGTTCAATGCGAATTTGCTCGTGGCACCGCACTGCAAGTACATCATTATGTTCGGGGGCACTTGAGTCTATACGTAGCCGGAAAATTTCACCGTTTAGTTGCAGCTCTTTTTTGGAGAAATCAATGAGAAGCCGGGCTGCTCGACAAAAAGGAAGACCACCGAGTAGCTCGTACGGGCAATCCTTGACCACTAAAAACGTCTCGTGAACTTTGATGGTGCCAATTTCAAGTTTTATTTCAGCTTCACCATTGGGGG
This sequence comes from Rhipicephalus annulatus, assembly GCA_013436015.1. Lineage (NCBI taxonomy): Eukaryota > Metazoa > Arthropoda > Arachnida > Ixodida > Ixodidae > Rhipicephalus > Rhipicephalus annulatus. The sequence goes on along the minus strand of WOVY01011104.1, from coordinate 216,143 downwards.
TGAGCAAGCCTCCGCCAATTCCTCGGATGAATATGTCTTTTCTCGATTTGAATGAAGCACATATTTTGTTAGCTAATTCTTCTGAGATGACTTTTACGGACGAGCCGGTGTCAATTACAAGTTTTGTTTCTTTACCGTTGGCTCGTGTGGGGACTGTGAGAAGCTGACTTTCCGACAATGTGCCGATGGGGCGGCCGGGCTGGCCCCCTAGGCCCGGCCGTTCTCGTTTCCCGAAGGATTAGGCTGCACATTCTGATTGCCTTGGAGCTCAGCCTCATCGTTTCTGTCATCTCGGAACCGCTGCCAGCACTGTTGGGCTATGTGGCCTATGCGGCGGCAAATCTGGCAACGGGGACGCCCGTCGTTGGCACGGGAAGTTCTCTGAGGCCAAGGCATTGGGGGGTGACGCACCTCGTCTTCGATGCTTTTTAGCCGGTCAGACAGCAGGGCAACCGAGTCCGCAATCGTTTTCAGGTGTCTCTCGCGGTCGGCAACCTCCCGCGGGCACCGCGATTCGGCCGCGGCGCAAGTGGCGACACACGTAGTAGGAGGGTGCCCTGTCGCTGCGGCGGGTGCGAACCCTACGGGATGCGCGATGTTTTGCATCCACGACTGCGATCCGGTGGAATACTGGATGCCAATCGGTTGTAGCCCCGACACACGGCTCATCAAAGCTGCCAGATTTATGCGTTGCAAAATTTGGAGGAATGCAGTGCAGCTCTCTGGGTTTGCGATTATCATTTTCTCCTGAACATCCGGACGTAACCCGCGTATAAGGTGCCGCAACCGATCATCTTCCGTCATAGACGGGTTCGCTCTTGCACACAGCTGTACTACGTCATAGTAGTACTGCTCGGGGGTTTCGGACGGCAATTGAGTGCGGTTTTGTAGCCGCAAATAGGCGATCTCGACTGAGTGGCGACTCGTAAAGGACGTTTTAAGTAGCGTCGCCCATTCTTCCCATGTATTAGGAGCACCGGTTAGAATTTGAGTGGTGTGCCACTTTTTCGCATCTCCGTCTAAAGCCAGATATAGAAATTTCACCTTCGTGGCTTGGTCCCAATTATTAAGCGACGCTACATGTTCGTAGCAAAGTAGCCACTCTGAAATAGATTCCTCTGGCGCGCCTCTAAAGACTGGTGGTCCGACGAATGGTTTAACTTGGGGGGTAGACATAGCAGAGAAGAAGGTAGGGGGTTCCGTCATAGTAGAGCTGTCAGAGGTAGGTTCCTTATATTTGTTGTTGACTCGGGGCATAATTTCAGAGCGGGACTATCGTTACCGAGCAACCTCCACCACTTTGTAGCGAAACGTCGGGGTTGTTCAAGTTAGGCGCATCGGACACGACCAGGGAGACGAATAAGCGTGGGTGAAACTCCGCGGAGGCAATCGATGAGACGTCAAGACGATGATTTCGGGGAGCACTCATTGGGGGTTTATTTAGCTAACACAACTTATATTTACAAAATGCACTGGGTCACAAAGACGAAACATAGAAAATGGTGGCATACCCCTCGGCCGGCATGGCCTGGTCTCCGGTGGTGAGATCCGCCGCTAACTCCCGACTCCGCTCCGCTCACTTTTCAAGTTCAAACATCCTCTTTTTAACCCTTGGTCGAACAAAGAGTCTTCACAAAAACCCATCACATGTTCGGACTCGCAGCATCTCAACCAATCACAGAAACACTTTCATAAAAGGCACTACATTTGTAAAAACCTCCTTACCAAAATGAAAACACGCAAAGGGAAAGGTCCTCCGCACGTGACACTCTCTCCCATACCAAGCCGTGCTGCCTCCTTCGGCCGACTACCGTCGGCGGCCGTTCCCACGCTCGGGCCCCGTAAGTTCTTTCGTTAATTGTTGCTTTCTAGAAGCTTCTTTAAGAGCGATGGGTGCATTATTGCTTACCAGGTGTACATGCGACAGCGAGGCGCCCCGACATCCTAACAAGAGCGCGGGGGAATATGGTCGTTTGCCGGCCGCCACTATGTCTCGGTCAGGCTAAGTGGTCGCGTCCCCATGTCATTCTCAATGACACGCGTGCCTGTTCACAATGGCTTAGACTCAGACGGTGGCGCCGGACCGGCCTCTTGCTAGACGCTTTTCCGGGTAAGCTTTCCCCTTCGAATCCCGAACGGGGCGACCTTGACTGCTCCGTTTTTAAGCCGTAAATGCAGCGTGTAGGCTCCTGTCCCAGGCCGGAAAACACGATTTACCCCACATTCCATTAAAGTCAAAAGCCGAAGCTCTGTAATGGCCATAGAAACAAACCCAAAGGTAGAAGAGTACAAAGAAAGACTTAAAAAAGAAGCAGAGGAGTTGGTTTTGCACAAATTTCCTGAGAAGATACTGGAACTGGAAAACTTGCTCTCGCGACAGTATGATGCGTACGAGCAACGTGTGCAACGCGATCACGGTCGCTCGGCCGGCGTGCCGCGAGAAAGTGAGGTTATCAAGCGGGAGAACTAAAGGATAAAAAAAAATAATAGAGGATTGGCCGAGGTGAGGCTGAGCGCCCTTTAAAGGTAAGCGAGGGAAGCCCTCGTCCTGAGTATTCATGGTCACGTCCGCCGAATGGAGCGATATTCCGACCGACCGCGAAGAAACACGCCAGCGGAGGGAGGCCCAGCGATCTTTTCTCTTTTTCATTTCCTCGCTGTGCACGCTGGCGCTTTCACTGCGAGAGCGTCTCTTCTTTGGATTGCTTTCCCTCTCGCGTGGGTGTCAGGAGGGGAATGCGCGTGTCGCAACCGGGCAGCTGGAAAAGCTGCTCCGGAAGAACGTATACCGCATCCGCTGCTGCATAGCGGGCGCGCGTTTCCGCGGCCCACGACGGAGTGTGCATGTCGTGCTTTGGAATACAACGCTGACAGTGTTTGTGTACATTTTACGTCTTTTGTTTCTTCACGTTTTTTTTCTTTCCTTGTCAATGCAGACCTATGCACCAATACAAAGCCCTGCTCTCCTCCTTGTGTATCTATTGCCTTTTTCCTAATTGTAAAAGAAGGCAGAGAGAGACCGGTTCTCGTACTAAAAGTTAAAGTTTATGGTCGACTCGCTGCTCGCGCTTCCAATAGAAGGCGTTGCACTGGTGGATAAACTAAACACTCTCGCATGTAACTGCATTTTTTGTTCTTTGACAGTCATTTCGCCGTGCTTAATAACTGCAGTGTGGTCCACCATTACTTGAGATGACAATTGCAGAGTATCGCGAGACTGCGCATAGTCTCTCTCTCTCTCGCTCGTTCTCCCTCTCTGCATTGCACAAGAGGTGGTACGACAGGTTTACAGAGTGACGACACGTTTAGTGTTAGTTGTTCTCCAGATAGGGTGCGTATACCTACGTGTGAACCGAAGCGGTGGTTATTCGATGCGAATGCAGAGAATTCTTGGGCTCGAATACCGGTGATGCAGATAACCTAATGGTTTTCCTAGAGAAGTTGATTAGCCCGACGTGTTGCTCGCCCACTCTTGGGGATGCGAATCTCGAAGGGGACATCTATAATTTTTTTTCGTGGTCTCTACAGTATGTTGCTCATTGTCGACAGTCCGTTGGCTTTGGTCCAGAGCTTCCGCGGTGGCTGTAGAATGCACAGTGCTGCCACCGGACACGTACACGAGAAATAGGTACAAACGCGCTCTAGTCTTGTGTTCGAGGCCTCAATGCTTGAATAGAACCATAGTTATAGCGCGAGAACAGAACGACGACAAAGGGACAAGAAGGAGACGTTCTGTTCATGTCATACCAACAAGCCCAAACTGCCACACTTCTAAGCTTAAATAGGGGTGCTTCTGCATAACACAACGAGTGCACTCCGCCATATATAGTCGCTTTGAGAGCTCCGCTACGGTGGTCTAGTGGCTAAGACACTCGGCCGCTGACCCGCAGGTCGCTCCGGGCGGCGGTGGCTGCATTTTCGATGGAGGCGGAAATGTTGTGAGCCCGTGTGCTCAGATTTGGGTGCGCGTTAAAGAACCCCAGGTGGTCGAAATTTCCATAGCCCTCTAGTACGGCGTCTCTCATAATCATATGGTGGTTTTGAGACGTTAAATCCCACATATCAATCAATCGATTGGTTGCTTTGGGATGCCACAAACGCTGTATGGCAAGGCAAGTGTGCTATCTTTCGCAAAGAATGAAAAAAGAAAGAAACACCACAGGTTCCTTCCCCATTTCCGAACATTGATTTCGGGTTACAGAAACTCGAACCGAATAATAGTGTGACCGTGTCACGTAAATCCCGTTTGTGTGGCAAATCTTCGTCTCACTTCCAGCAAAAAGCAAAGAACGTCATGCATATTACGTTCGTGCCAAAACGTGCCGCCATATGGGCTCCGCCTCTTGTGTTTCTTTTTATACCACGGTGCAGCGGGAAAGGGTAGTCTTAGCAAGAACCGCCTGGCGCTTAGCCTGACCCGTCCGACAAGCCGCGCAGGGTGCAAACGGAGTAAGGGGATGAAAAAAGAGTGAAAGCCATCGGCGACTGACCGGAGCGAATTACGCAACCTAGGCGGGATGGCACGGGGCCCGTGTCAGGCATTTACTACACACGCGCGCGCGCGCTCACATTCCCGCACAAAAGAGCGACGCGGTCGATAGCTCTTGGAAGGACGAAAAGTTCGCAGCGCGGTGCAGTCCATCGGATTGCGCCAAGTCGAGGTTGTGACGGCGGCACGCGACAAGGGTGGGTGGCGGGAAGGTGCGCCAGAGGACGAGACTGTGCCGCAACGCGGCCTTGGCCTAGCAGCGGGCGGGGGGTCTCTCCTCGTCCTTGGCGCTCGCGGATCGCGCTGAATTACTCGAGGAGCCAGAATGAAGCTGCTAATTACCTCTGACGCTGGGCTTGAATAGACACCGCCGCCGCTGTGACGAAACCCGGGCTACCGAATCGAGCCCACTTCCTTTGCTTCACCGCCTGCTCTCCTCCGCCCCGACGAGGAAAGGAACCGGAATCTTCTTTATTCTTGAGTAGGGGAGCGAGGACGGGCTCTGATTGGTTCTGCGCTCGATAAATGGGCCCGCAAACTAAGAGTTAAGGGTGCGTGACTGCAATCGAATTGTACGAATTCTAAACAGGGAGGAACTGTCGTTCATTGAAAAAAAAAAAGTAATGCTGGCAACGACGGAGCTCATCGAGCAAATACAGCGTTGATTATCTCGGAGCTTGTGGAACTTGTCGGGGAGATCCCTAAATAAAGACTGGTTTATTCCCGTTAGTCGTCGCTAGATCGTTCTCGAGAGTATTTCAACGGCGTGCCTTTAACCATCAGTATTTCGTAACCGTGTAAGCGCAGATAAACGATGGACGAAGACCATGTTTATTCGCTGACAAATTTGTGTACCCGTTCAGTTTGCCCGGATATCCTGCGCTAGAGTAAAGGAAGTGCAATAGAAAAGCCACGGTAGGCACGTTAAAAAAAAGAGTTCCGAAGTGACTAACGTATATCAATTGCTCACCACCCCGTTGTTGAACCTGCAATGTTTCTTCAGGGACGGAAGTTTGCTCGCATGATGAAAGTTTGCGTTAGCGTGTGGTTTCGACGGGCATTGGGAAGCTTGCTATGACCTGTAGGCCGGAAATTTAGGTTGGCGTGAGGTTTTGCGTAGTATGATGTAATTACACGTTCTACAGCCAGTGCTGACTGTAAAAGGCCTGAGCAGAGGAAGTGCTCACCGTGACTGTATTTTGTAGCCATGCCTTTTTTTGGGGGGATTTTCGCGCTTGGCCCATGATAAGAGCGATGGTTTTTGTACGGCATCAACAGAATTGGCCAGCCGTAAACAGTAAAAGATGAAACTAGTACATAATATTATAATATATCAAGTTCTCCGTGCCAAACGATGATGCGATCCTGAGAGATGCTGTAGTGGAGGGTTTCGGAAAATTTTCGACCGCCTTTTGTTCTTTAACATGCACTGCCATCGCACAGTACACGGGCCTCTAGCATTTCACTTCCGTTGAAGTGCTACCAGTATCGAACCCACGACCTTCGTACTATTCCACAGTGGCAGATGATCGGGCTTAACGCAACATTACAATACACAGATCCGTGCAGGGTGCGTGGAAAGTTTCGGCCCTCTTTTTGCGTCTTTCTCTTTCGTTTTCATATACATCGAATGCAGCAGTTACGATCCGTCGGTGATGTTCGTAGAAGAGTCGTTACGTAAGTGCAATAATGTCATACACGCAGGTGCATGTACGCATGATTTAAGAATCACATTGGTGAAGGGCCGTTTGTTCTTCTCATCGCTGATTTAATCTAGGTCATTCTCGCCGACATTCAGCGAGTAATGGTGAACGCAGCGAGAAGCCATCGGCCGCTGCAAGAGGGGAGTTTTTGATCGAAGTAATTAATACACGTGGAAAAGACTGTCGCGTGGAGTTTTCTTCGTCCCTGACTAATAATTGTCACTGCTGTAGAGCCTTGGCTCATTTCACATCTTGTGACATTGTTCGAGGCTTCCGCGTCGTCTCATCGACCCGGTATCTCGCCCCGAACAGTACTTGTTAACTACTCCCTCGAGGGCTCGCTATACAACGGAGCCACGAACTCGACGAGACAAACTTTCAAAGCAGCTATACACTGACCGTTTGGTTTCGACAGCAATTAACCCACAAACACTCACATAGGAACAAGAAGCTACAATAAATTCGATATCGCATGCTGCCAAATTGTTTTAGGATGTCATGTGTGATCTTAATCGTGTGAGTCGCGCTGTTCAGTTATTATGAAATAATCTCCTACTCCGACGTTATTTATCTGAATACATTTCACCTAAGAAGTTATTTTCGTCTGAAAAGGTAATTATTCCCCTTCTGTACAAATTACGCCGGGGGGGGGGGGGGTTGCTTTCTTGACTTTTTGTGGCGTATTAGTGAAACTGTAGGGTTTAGTTAGAGGGCTTCGGGAGCTACAACAGCGTCGAGCGTAAAAGTTTCAGTTTATGTAAAACCGAACCGTTTGGCCCCACTTATACATATAAAAAGCTTGTTTGGTTATATAGTTTCAACTCTGCGAAACTGGGTCTGAGCCCGGTTTGGCTTAGTAGACAGCTCAGTGAAAGATTAAGCCTAATGGATCACTCATTTTTTCGCCATTCGGTGCGCACTTAAATTATTTCATTTCGTCGACTAATATCAAGGTGTGCGTTATTTACGGAGTGCAGCTATTACCACATAGCCGACCGAACGCATCCATCGTAACGAAGACCTGCTGCACGAATGTTGCATTGCACGATTAATTGATTAAAATAACTTCATTGAAATAACTTTTTGATTTTGATTTGAGATTTATTTATTTTCTGTACGTGCAACAGAAAAAACGAAGCAAAAGCAAAAGGCTACATAGCCTGACGGAGGCTTTTGCTCCGAAATACAGTCAGGCAAAATAAAATAAAAACTAAAAATAACATGTCATACACAACTTAGCCGAATTAGAGAACATCATTATATACAGCTACAATTTGCAAATTATGATCACACATGTAACCATTACAAATATAAAGAAAGAACAGGACAGTAAATAGTAATGAAATACCTAAAAAACATCGCAATATATACAATAGGTGAGGTAAGGAAAGCATCAGGAGACACATACATTCCTAAAAATCAAACAACAAAAGGACACAAATAGTGTACTCTAAGCAATTGGGACACAGAAAGTAATAAATAATCCAAATTTCTGTATTAAGTGTATTCAATACAATTATAAAGAAGAAATTCCTTGAACTTATTTTTGGAAGTTTTCTTATTTAGGTCAAGTACATCACCCAGTTTGTTGAGGAGACTCGGTATTTGATAATCAATATGTTGTTGACCATAGGTTGTTCTAGTTTTCGGTGTTCTTATACTATGTGTACGGAGATAGTACTCAGCACATCGAGAAGAATCGTACATGGGGTATAGTTTATTATTTTGGATATACAATAATAACTTATAATAATATATTTGGTTTGCTTGTAATATGAGATATTTAGGGAATAACGGATGTGCGCTAAGACCTTGTGGCATACCGTAATATCCCTCGAATAGTCTTAGTACCCTCTTTTGTAGTGTAAGTAATGTTTTATAGTTTTGAGCCGTGGTTTATTATTGCTGTGGTTTATTATTGAACTTCAATAATAAACCACAGCTGTCCAGTTCCATTAACTCATGTCTACAATCTTCTTTTTTTTTTGCATAAAATTGGGACGTCTTACGTACAGTTATTTATTCATTTATTTGTTAATTTATTTACTGAAGTACCTTTAATGTCACGATGAGGTTGCAGAGAGCAGTGTTATTACAAGCTCGATATGTCATTCTTGTCTGATGCAACGTCAGAATCAATGGCAACGGAAGCGAGCGGGAAGGTGCATGATTTTATTTCAGGTGGCGTCTTCTCCATCCACGAGAAGTTGTTGGCCTGACATAATGGCAAATACATGTTGGAATGACAGAACTGCTGAAGCTATGGTCGACGCAGGTAGAGCGGAACACGGCATAGTGAGTCATGGACGTCGGATTGGGAGTGCAGAAGGGACATCTGCACCCTTCAAGCCTCACCGCCACTGGCTCACACTCAGGCTACTCTAGTGTCTCCCCTTCTCCCAGCCGCGATGCAACACTGATTTGTACTTCCCAAGAAAAAAACTCCTGCCGTTGACTATGGTGAACAAGTTCTATTCCACTGAAGATTAGTGCAGAAGATTTAGTAAAAAAAAACAATAGCGGGCCTGCTTTCGTTTGTCAGAATGGTTAGGAAGTTTTAGGTAAATATTTAGTGAAGTGACAATGGTGGTGTGAGATTAATTAAAAACAATGAACGGAGCTTAACGATTGTGGGTGGTTTTTAGCGTGCTTACACGTGTTGGATAGATAGAATGAGGTACGTTGTGATAGGCTTACTCCGATTTAATTCTGACTATCCGGGATTTTTAACGCTCACGTATACTTGAATACACTAGTGTTCTTGCATTCTTCTGCCATGGCCGGTATTCCAACTCACGCGCCTCATATTTAAACGTTGTGCAATATGCGAGACCTTGCAACTTCCCGCAAATTGTTTTATATGTCTGTCTAGCTCTTGGTATGTTTGTGTCTTCGTGTGTTGTAAAATATAGAGCTTAACATATCCTAAATTTTTCTACGAAGATGTGATTAGGTTTACGAATCTGCCAAAGAGAATTATAGATATGCTTCGTATTCGTGAGCTGAGAGTCTACAGAATAGTTTTGCGTGCAGACTTCGATGGCGAAGAAAGAAATACATTCAAAAATTGACCGGACACTAAGAGCCTTTACTACGACGCCATGCATGGGTGGACATATAATGAGTTTCAAAAAGGTGGTTGTCGTTCGGCAACAAATGCCGTTCCAGTGAACGGCATTCGTGAATGCCAATCGGGTGAGCCAATGGAAATTGTTTAGTTTGAAACGGCACGAAAACAAAATTCGGTTTTATAAAAAGCAATGAAATGCTTGAGGGCTGATATGTGTTCCAGAGACAATACTTAAATAGCGTTTGTTGTTTCCTACCGTAGTTTGATATAGTAAAGAGCGAATCATCGGCACACATGCAGGTTTATGCGCATATGGCGTAGATAGCTGTATGTGCACGCCGACTATAGGCTCGATGTACTTGTTGGCGTCCTGTGTTTTCGGATTTGACGATGACGCAGTTTCCTTGAAATGAGCCTGCAGGACATCTCGAAAGAGAACAATGACAGAGATAAAGAAGAAGAAGAGAGAGAAAATATAAATGAAAGAAAATTTTGTTTTGTGCTCCACGTAACGGTGACCTAAAGAGTTTCGCTTGAAGCGAGAACTGACGTTTTTTTTTTTTTTTCGGAGGCGAGCTTACTCTGCCGTACGAATCTCCTGTACACAGAGACGGCTCTGAACAAGTGTGACGCTCAGCAAATGCTGGTAACATATTTTATTATGATATTAAAGTCCAATTTCTCGCGGAGCACCTACCAACATTGGCACTAACTTGACGTCAGGCTACAGTACTCATTCCGGTGACTTCACGCAGCAATCTGGCAAGTTGTGATGACGTCAAGTGCTAAAACACAAATACGGCACTTTCGTGTCGTCATCTCGATCGTCTGCTCGCGCCGTGCGGTCACTATGAGCCAGCGTACCTGTGAAGCGAGCTAGCAGAGTCTATTATATGGTGTACGTGCACGCGAATACAATATATACGCCTATTAGAGGGCAAAGGAATCGTTTAATTTCGAGTCTGTCGTCATGGCAACAATATTTTGCCCTGTGAATTGGCTTGCACCAGTGAAACAGGGGACAACAGGTACAAGTTCGACCGATTCCAGTCCCATTCCGGCGCTGAGGCAAGCGGGAGTCGACCTCGTGCACCGTGGCCGACAAGGAGACTTGGATGCCAGCCAAGCGGATTGGTCCACTCCGGGCGCATACACGCACAACATGCAGTTGCTGACCTACTTCGGATTAGCGACAAGCATCAAAAAGCGGTGGACAAATGATGCGATTCGGCATCTGGTTTGGCGTGGGACGGCGAACACGACGAATCACGACACATGGGGAGAACGATGCCATCTCCGCCCACATATGGCACCTCGGGTTGCACGCTTGGAAGACACCGTGTCCTCTTTTTAATCAGCACGAAATAAACATCTTCACGCAGTCATGTTTAGTTGTCCGATAACATTGCCAACAAAGCTACGCCCTCGCGAGCCCACATTCATTCTCGAATCCGAGCGTAGGCGTAGCAAGGCCGACGTTCTCGACAGCGCCGCTCGCTTTCCTACGTGAGCTCATTGTTGCGCTTCTTTCTGCCAAGACGATCAAGACTTGGTATGTTTATATGACACTTTTACACGTGCAACTGGTTTTCTCCACGACTTCGATGTAAAGAGCAAAAGTGAGAACGAAGCGGGCCTGTTCCCCGAGGTGGTCGGTGCCACTTTTGTTTACCTGTGAAATGGTCTGCCATCACGGCTTGATATATCGTTGGTGGTACGGAAACTGACGTTGCCTTGCAGAAACAGCACACTTCTAGCATTAATTTATCCAATCATGGGTTATTTCGCGTCATAAACAGTTTATCTATTGTTTTTCATGCCACTGGTAACGGCGATATCCACAAATATCAGGGCGATTGGGGCTATCGGGGCAGCAAGGAACAAACCTGCGACGGGTGCCTACCAGTGGCGGGCCTTGTCGTGCTCCCGCGTGGACGCGGCTGTTGGCACGAACAATCGTGCGGCAAATCGCATTCGAATTCGCATCATGTATCTGGCACTAAAGTGATGCCAAAGAATGAGATTTGTGACGAATACTGAGCGGGCAAAAGTTAAAAGTGAGCCTGTCGTCTACGTGTTTGTTCTGCCCATATAAGAGTAATTTTGCTCTCACCCAAGTAGGATTGTATATATGTATACACGCTATTGTTTTTTCGTTTTTTTTCATATTTCTATTTGTATCAATTAAGTGGAAAGGGGTAGCCGTCGCCAAATAACGGTGACAAAAACTCCTTCGTTTATTTTCTATTTCAATAAAAAAAAGGCGTTAGTGATGCCATCCAGACGTTGAGCTTCCCTGCCACGACAGTTGCCACACATCCGGCGCGCAGCTGACGAAACAGACGATCGAAGGAGCGATGCGCTGACGAGGATACGTCACGAAAATTTGCGCGTATACACATACTACCGCCTGGCGGCGCTGCTCATACCATGTCGTGATCCTGAACCTTACTATTTAAAGAAAAAAAATCTAGTTTTTCGTTCATTAAGTGTTACGGCTTGGTGGCGCTAGCCACCGCCAGATCTAAAGGGTACAGCCACATCCATCTATCCATCTATCGTGACGCCAGGGTACAGTATACAGGAACAGAAACTAACTTTTAAAATCATGCTATCAGTAAGTAATTTTTTAGGGTGCACTCACGCTTACCGGTGCGTTTTCTACGCTCTCGGGTACTTGGCTTATTCTTTGACACACACACACACACACACACACACACACACACACACACACACACACACACACACACACACACACACACACACACACACACACACACACACACACACACACACACACCTAATAAGTGAAAAATTTCATGTCAGTGCCTCTTTAAATTTAAAATCGGAGCTGCTGGCCTTTAGACATCCAACGCGACCCTCGATATAGATAATATGAGAAAATAAGCAAGTAATGGCGCTTGCTATCTCAGAGAGTTCAAATTTCGGCTCCTAAGCTGGGAAACTTGAAATATATACTTCTGTGATCATTTTTTACATATTTCTTACACGCGATTGTGTCTTTTTTTTCTCTAGTTTTTCACAACGGCAGCTACAGATGGCATGTACTAGGGCATGCACTATGTGCAGGGAAATAAAACTTGTCGAAGGAGTGCAAACGAAGGCGTGTTTTTTTGGGGGGGGGGGGGGAGAAAGAAAAGAAAAGTAGGATGTACCAACTTATCTTGCCACGTCCTCGCATATGAATGCGCCAGAAAGCTCACTCCTAGAATTTCCCATGAGGTCTACACCTCAGAGATGCGGAAAGCATTCGAATTTGTCGGTTGCTTTTTTGTTGCGTAAAAATATGCGCGTAGGCGCGGTCTTGTTGTACGCAGCCAAAATATATATCCGTGAACGTATACGTGGTCGTATACTGCGTGAGGTTAGCATTGATGGCAAAAAGGGCCGACAAACGATGTCGATGGAGCCAGGTGGACTGCTCCTGAATTTTGCGAGAGGAAAAAAAAAAACAAACACCATGACGTGTACCTTACCCTGCGTGTATCATATACTTCATCTTTTTAGGAGCACAACACTGACAGCGATTCGACGAATGCATGGGGAGTTGCGCTGCAGACTCTGGACGCCTATCTGTTCTCGCCCACTTTCTGTCGTTATTGCCCGGGTCTCTGTCTTGTGCTATTAAGCTCTACTGAACTCACGCAAATGCCTACTACTTTTTAAAAGTACTCTATTCGGTTTTCATTCACTTAGCATGTTTTTTTTGTTATTTTTGTTATTTATATCGCCTTTACAAACTTACCACTATTTGTTAAACGCAGTATACAGGTAGATAAGCGTATACGTAGCTGTTCGCATGCTATCTGTCCACTGCTTTGTTAATCGGCTGAAACGTACCGCGCCCAGAAACTTTACACACCAGAGGGGTAACAATTCGCAAAGCGTTTTGTTGGTTATATGCCAGTGGCCAGTCGCCTTCGCGAATGGTGTGCTTGTTACGAGTTCCATGCAAAAATGAGACACAAATTATTTGTCACCAGTAATTAGGACGTCATAGCTTTCTTTTCTTGTGTGTGTGTATGTGTGTGTGTGAATATTGATTGATATGTGGGGTTTAACGTCCCAAAACCGCTATATGATTATGAGAGACGCCGTAGTGGAGGGCTCCGGAAATTTCGTCCACCTGCAGATGGGGTTCTTTAACGTGCACCCAAATCTGAGCACACGGGCCTACAACATTTCCGCCTCCATCGGAAATGCAGCCGCCGTAGCCTGTGTGTGTGAATACGGATCCCGCTAGGTTACACGGGTGACCAATTAGTTCGCTCATCGGATGCGTCTAAATACAGATCCCTACGTCTGGACATGCTATTATTTCATGATGGGGATTGTAATTACGTGCCTTTATGGAGCTTCATGTTCCTTCGGCTGCATTCTGTTATAGTGCGAAGCGCCCCTCGGTAGGCAGGTCTACGCTGTGATATATATATATATATATATATATATATATATATATATATATATATATATATATATATATATATATATATATTTCAATCAAGTAATAATCGCTAAGTATGCATGTATTGTGGTAAGAAAGACACACATATGTATTAAAGTACTGTATTATTCAGCTTATATATGTACTTTTGTTCCTAAGTCTGGGGAGGTACATGCTATCACGGGTTCGATCCAGAAGCGGCACTCCCTTTAGGTGTGGGCAAAATACTAGAAGCAGCGTCGTGTTTCGTGAGTGAATTGCGCGGAATATTTCATTATGCGTTTTAGCCAATGTCATGTTACACCCAGAACTGAATGAGCCTGACTCACAATATTAACGCTTTCTTTTCTGTCAACTTGGCTTATTTTGAAAGAATATCTCGTATTATTACGCAATACTTATCCTGACGGGCCACTGTGACATATATGGAGGACTTCTGTGCTCCGATCGGCTGTGAATAATAATAATAATAATAATAATAATAATAATAATAATAATAATAATAATAATAATAATAATAATAATAATAATAATTACGTACAAGTAGAAGCACTAAAGAAATGTGCCTCCACGGAAGAAAAAAAAAAAGCGCTGAGAGCGAACGTTAATCGATTCAACACGCGTATGCGGGAAACTCCATTACTACGTGTCTTAAAGATCCTCTGTTTTTTTGGATTCTAAATACTCATAAGAAAAGAAAGAAAAGAAAAACTCGTCCTTAAAAATCGACTTCAAAGCAAATAACTGCAGAAGCTAAATCGAAAATATGCAATTTTCATCGTTTAATCTTGTGAAAGCTCAGTTGAAGAGTGATGGGAATCTAACTACTATTGGAAGCCACTGGTCTAAGTAAAAGTGTAATACCGTATGCAATAATCGTTAAGTTTACTCATGCCTAACTGATCCACTATACTATACAGTTTTGTTTCACGAGCTTTAGGTGTTTTTGTAAATCTGAAATGTCCTTTTCTTTTTTAATTTGATTTACGTTTCGCAGACACGCATGGCGGCACGAATCCCGATAATGGCGGTTTTCGGATAAGGGTGAAGGTGCAAGTGTACGTTAAAAACGGCAAGGGTGTTTGGGATTTGCATTCAAGAGCAGAACGTGAAAGCCTCATAATTGAGCTTTTACAATCGCCATAGCCTGGCTTCGAATCTCGTGCATTAATTCGCCTCAGTCGGGCCGCAAGGAAACAAACGCCTGTCCGCGAAACACTGGCCGTTTCTGTCTGTACATCTTAGAATGCCTACTGCTAGTATTGTTGCGCAGTGTCCACTACGCCACAGTTATTCTATAAGGCAAGACTCCAGCCTACTCAGTGGCTCACGTTGGTGGCGCTTTTTTGCTGCTGGTGATGATCGAATATGGCTAGGTGCTTTATATTATGTGGGCAGGCCTATAAAACATACACTCCTTGCATGATTAATATATTTTGATGCCCAGCTCGATTATACGTTTCTGGAATGCACTATATTACATGCGCCTATACAGGGTGTCTCACGTAACTTTAGCCACAGTTTAAAAATATGCCGGAACACATAACTACGACGTGACCAAATGCATGTTGCTCATCATTGCCTGGAGTTAGTCAGACTATTTTTTGTGTTCTCATATGTTGTTTAACTAGATCTTTTTAACTAACTTTTCAAGGAACAAAGATATACAAAAAATTTCAAGGAGAAAGTTGTAGATCGGTTTGTGGCCGATAGCAAAGCGTGTTCATCGTAAAGCCACGACCATTCTTGCGGCCCTGCCGAGACAGCACAATGGGGCAAATGTGTCGTGCGTACGCGGAACGTTAGGGAGCACTGGAATCATCGTGCGCACTGACGCGCGAGCGGGTTTGTCACGTGATATTTTTTTGTACTTCGCGGGCATTGCTAATTAGCAGAAATACAGTAATACCTAAGAGATATAAAGTTCAAAACTGTCAAATCGGACGTTTTGCAAACCGATCTACAACTTTCTTATTGAAATTGATTCCGAAGCTTTTTAAATAGGGCGCGTAGTTCGCCAGAATGGGCGAAGAGCTTCTACTACCCACTCGAGCGGTCTGGTAAATAAAGGACGCTTTGCAGGCCGAGCTGTGAAGACAGGCTGTGAACACAATTGCCACCACCTCTGGCAAGAGTTGATGTCAATAGACGCGCACAAAAGCGAAATGAGAGGTTTAAACAGACTTCAGGCGTCATTTTCAGCTTGCAGCGCATGTGTGCATGCGGTAAGTTGGCTATCTGTACTATATATGTACCCATGCCGCACTCGTTCGGCAGCGGCAATTGACACGCACTCCACCTGTTGACAAAACACTGCCCCAGAGAGGAAGCCTACCAGACTTCCGGTTTCAGGTGTTCGCCGAGGATAAACGGGTACCGAGTTGACCGGTTGGCGCGTTCGGAGGGCCTGTCTGTGGAGAAGGGCTAGCGCGTGGCATACCAAACCGAAAGCGCCACGTGTTCTCTACTGGAATACCGCCGCATCATCACCTCGCCGAGCGGCCGGCGAATGATCGCCACTGTCTGGCCGCAATGAATGCATATCTCCGCAGCCGCCAGACCTGAGCCCCTCCCCGCTTTCGAGTGACGGCCCGCGCCGCCCGCACGGCTTATCGAACATCGCGACGCAGCGCGCAGCCAGTTAAAATTGGAGACGGCCGGGCAGATCGTACGCCCGGAGGAGGGGACGGCTTCGGTGGATTCACGGCGAGCACGCGCGCGCGTGTGTACGCCGGCGACGCGTGCTGGTCGCTTTCGGGCAGTGCGCCCCGCCGAGGCAATTAAGAGGCCGCGGAGCGCGAGATTCCGGGCAATAAATTTTCGCCTTCCACGCGAGACGCAGCCTCCCCTCTTCCGTGTATACGGTTAACTCGGTGACCACGGGCCCGGAACGCACCGCGCCCGCCGCTCCCTTGGGCGTTGATGACCTCCCTTTCGTTCGCTGAACGCTTAGGTTTCCAAGAGATCGGGCCAGCAGCGCTTTCGTGCGGTACGTGCACACTTTTTAGTCTTGCATGCCGTCACGTCCTTTGCGTCAAGAATGACATCCGCGGCGAGCTTGCGCGCAGCGTTTAGAACTGGGACAAAAAAGGAAAAAAAAACCTCGGGAACATAATTGCGAATACAAATGAAATGTTAATTTGTTGAGAGTTCACTGATATCACCAAAATCAATTAGTATATATATTTAGGTTTTTGAAATGTCGCTGTGTCCGGCAAATACTCGTCTTCAAAGCGTATACCGTGACTAAATGGTAGCTGTGCTGAACTCCTGCCAGCCACTGAATAAAACAAGCAGGCAATTTCAATACAGCTCCATTCACGTTCCTATGACAGCATCGTACAATGCACGTTAGACACTCTAACTGGCAGGCCTTTTAAAGATGGGCGCGCAAAGTCGTTCGTATGTAGGGCGTTTTCACAGGCTTACGCCATGAGAAATCGCAACATTGAAAAAAAAAAGGATGGTCAAGGTGCCGGCTATAATGATTAATAGTCGCCGAGGCCGAGACAGCTTCCGTAATCCGGTTACAACATCGCAAATAGAAGCGAAACAGCACATTAGATGCAGTCAGGATAGCACACCGAGAGAAAGTAGGCGCTGCCGATGGGCAACCCACTCTGCTGTACGCGTACAGCTGATGGATATAGGATAACCGTTGGTTAGCCATGCTGTCAGGAAGGTTGGGTGGGGCCCGTTGATCTCTGATGCTTATCTGCAAGAATCTTCTTCGCGTTCCGCACAAAATGGAGTTCCGCGTTGAGGTGAGCGGACTGGCAATAGAAACCACATGGCTCGTCTGTGAATTTTCGTGTATACGGAAACGCTTGCTTTTGCTGCACAACATTTCTAAAAAAATAATTACCCATGCAAAGGATGAACTGATGATTCAGTTTTAGCTGCATTATTGATGGAGTGAAAAACTACAACACCCTTATAGAAACACGTGTGTGCACTATGCGCGTAGTGTGCACCCTGCTGTGCACCACCATTGTAAGCTCTTGCTTTCAGTAACAACACAAGTTGCCAACGAAATTGTATGTATAGAGACCGTTTTCGCACTACAGATGCAGCATTCAATCTGTTTTACATGTATTGCTTTAGTATCCTTCTTGTTTCGTTGTTCGTTTTAGCTATACCTACAGTGGAAATAAGGTGCACTCTCGCGTCTTAAAGATGGTTTTACGTCCACAGTCCACACTTACAGGGTTCGTGTTTACAAAACTAACTTTTGTTAGAAGTGTTTGAAAGAGAACGTTCAATATATCCTGATAATAGAACATACAGCAGTTTTAGCAAAGGCGGTTGACCAATGGAGAAGAGCGCTTACGAATTTAGGGGGTGGGAAATAACGCGTTCGTCTGAGTTGGTCGGTGAGCTGTTTCGGCTGTTTGCCTATAGTAGGAAAGTGTAATCGCGGTCACGATCTGCTGGTGACAACGTGCACCGTCAAGTGTGTTTTGTTGTCGTGCAGGCCGTCATGCACGTTTCGTCATCGGAGCGGTTGGCTGGACGCACGAACACTTCCGTTGAAAAGCTGAGAGAAAAAAAAAGAACAATAAACAGCTCAGATAGCGAATGGACGTTTTCTGCTTACAGCTTCAAAATGCAATGCTCTAAATTCTATTTTCCATTTCTCGTTCCTCGGGCTGTGTGTGGATGTTTGCTTACATTCCAGACTTATATAGGAGGAATCGATGCTTAATATCCTATAATCATTTGTGTCGTTTCAAAATGAAACAAGGATGTGACGGAGAAGCACGTATCGCTTGTTGCACAATTTGCTGTGAATTTTGCACCGTCGGGAGAACATTTGTTAATATTCCGGCTTTGATCAGATGCTGAAATCGAACGTGGAGGTCACCAAACAGCTTCGCTTTAGCATGTGTTAGGCGATCATGTCACAGTTGGCAGTCTCAAACTCGAACACAACACCTGCATCTTGCCTCCTTAGAAAACTTGTTTCTATTTTCGATTGATTGATTTGTGGGGTTTAACGTCCCAAAACCACCATTTGATTATGAGAGACGCCGTAGTGGAGGGCTCCGGAAATTTAGACCACCTGGGGTTCTTTAACGTGCACCCAAATCTGAGCACACGGGCCTACAACATTTCCGCCTCCATCGGGAATGCAGCCGCCGCAGCCGGGGATCGAACCCGCGACCTGCGGGTCAGAAGCCGAGTACCTTAGCCACTAGACCACCGCGGCGGGGCCTATTTTCGATGGAGGCGAAAATACTGTTGGCCGGTGTGCTCAGATTTGGGTGCACGTTAAAGAACCCCAGGTGGTCGAAATTTCCGGAGCCCTCCACTACAGCGTCTCTCTTAATCATAAGGCGGTTTTGGGACATTAAATGCCACATATAATCAAAAGCTTGTTTCTGAAGTTTTGTGTTAGAGCGGTTCCCTTCATGCTCTCGTTACTATAACTTGTTCATATTCATTAAAGGCGACCTGTATGAGAGTGCTTCAACAGAGGACATGGGTGGTACGTGAGAAGGTGACCTTTGAAACGAAGGGGACCCGGCAGTGGCCGGCTATTTGGGCTATTATATACTCTCTTTGCAGGGTAAAATTTACTGAATATTTTTCAATTGGGGGCGCTAACACCCCCTGCGAAGTTGTTTGTGCCGCGTGGCACACGTGTCTCGCGCAAAATGCGCATTTCGGGTTGAGAACTATTGAGCGGCAGGCGGTGTTGTGCTCCCGAGCGTTTGTTACCACCCCCATTATCATCATCATGGCTAGAGTGGTGGCGCCGGCAGTGACGCCTAGCGGAAAACCTTGGTGGCCATCTTGGTAGAAAGCGCAGGAACTATTACACAGAACACACAACACAAGCGCAAAGAGGACCGCTTTTCTCTCCTCTGCCGTGTTAGAGGAGAGTGAAGTGGTCCTCTTTGGCAGGTGGCGGTGGGCGCGAACGGTCGTCTCTCGCGCTGGGACCTCGGTGCACGGCTCCGCGGGCTGTCTGCCGTGGGCCCACGTGGCCAGTCAAGCGTTGGCGAAGCCGCCTTGTGTGTGTTCTTGTTTCGTCATGTTGTTTAGTGTTGTGTAATATTGTGTGAGGTTGTTTATCGTGTGGATCACAATTGATGTATGATAATTCGGCTGACGATGTCCTCGGGCTAAAACCAGTTAAATAAATGTGTGCTGTTTGGCTTGCTTCGTTCCGACTGTGTCTACTGTGTCTGTTCACTCCAAAAACGTGGCGCCCTCTCTACTTCGAGACCCCACAATTCTTTCACGTTTGCCCGAATACAAAGGAGAAGTCATGTGACAGCTTTCCCTTATAATCTAACCTATACGGCCAGAGCTTCAGTAATCTTTTTTGTGTAATCTCTCCATGGTGTTTCAGTGTTTACCGCTCGGCTGCTGACCGGAAGGTTCTATGTTCGATCCCAGCAGAGGTGGCCGTAGTGGAGGCCCGAATACTGTGCTATGTCAGTTCACCTAAAACAATGCTGGACTCTCGAAGTTTCCAGAGTCCTCCTTTCGGTGCGCCCCATAATCATACCGTGGTTTTGGCGCGAAAAACCTTACACGTTGATACTTTTATAGCGTAACCTTGCGTGTACGCATGTAACCCTACGCAGCTTAGCCTAAAGTTGGGGCACTAGTAATATACATCAGCGCCTGGTAGAAATTATGGCCCGGCCCTATGCTGCCACTTAGTTCTATACAGTGTTGACATGTTCTCGGGCGTCTCTCTCTGACCTCGTGTGCCCCTCAAACGGAAAGCGTCTCGCGGCTGCGCCTTCGTGAACTCGATTGAACGCGAAGCGCAAGAAAACAAAGCCGCGGTCGCGCTGGCCTTGAACCTTCATACGAGCGCGCAATGGTCGCGGCAGCGCGCACGCACCTTCCGTCAGGGTTAATCAGCCGTGCAAGAGACCCCGCTCACGACGCAACGCCCGAGGGAGCCCGAAAAGGAGAGCGCCTCCCCTTTGTCGTGTATGCGTCGGGCCGCGTTAGCGGCATTTGGCGCACGCGGTCGAATCAGCTCGTCATCGTGACAGGGTCTCGCGGCTGTCGGCCGACCGGAAACCCGTTTCTCGGCGGCTACGAGAACCTGCTTTAAAAGAGCGCTGCTTCACCTGCATGCTCGCAGCGCAAGTGCGGGCAAGCCACCCGCTTGCACTTGGGTTCGATCTGATCCAGGGCAAGTCTCGCGCTGTGTGTTCCGCATCTCCAATGAGCCGCGGAAGAGAGGGAAGCCGTGTGTACGGAAATGGAACAAAAAGCTCTCCAGAACAAGGTGGCACTCCCTTTTTTCCCCTTTCTTTTCGAGAACGCAGTCGTTAGATGGGTATTCTGGCCAACTATAGCTTTGAGCTTGTTGGAAGCTGCATGCCCGGTGTGCGAGGTACTGCCCGGTCACTGCACTCACTCGGACTGCTTTCCAGTATTACGAGACGAAGGAGAAAGAGTGTACGTGAAAAATAAAATAAAAAATAAAGAGTACACGACTGCGCCAAAACGTACTCGGTGGACTGGTTCTTTTTCGTCTTGAGTTGTAGTGCGCGTCGAGGTAAAAAAGTATTAAATAAAAAAAAATAAACGACAAAAAAGGAGATGCGTTTCTTGGAAAGCAAGCCGCCACACAGCAGCCGATGCATAGGAGACATCATTATAGATGAGACTGATTTGTGTTGCTCTAGAAGCAAACAAGAAAACCTGCCGCCAGAAAAAAAAGAGGGGGGGGGGGAGAGGCACCGTTATGATTCGGAACGACGCTCGTTGCTTTGCTTTCGCGCATGCAAACAATTGTGAATCTGTGCAATGTTATTTCGAAAAGCCAGAAATACAACGTGACCTTCGATCGATTCCTCTTATTCCGTCCAGAAAAGCAACGAATTAAGACTGTTAAGTGAGGATTGCCTCGACCACAAGAGCACAGAAGTTATTATGTTCATGCGATCAGTTTTATGTGCCCTCTTTTTCTCTTATATAAATGGGGCATATACAAAAGTGGAGTGACTCATGGGGCGCCTGCTTGTTCAACATTATGGCGCTCGCCAGCTGACCCGTAGGTCGCGGGATCGAATCCTTGCCCTGACGGTCTCATTTCGATGGAGGCGCAATATTGGCTCGAGGCCCGTGCACTTGCATTTATGAGCATTCATGCTAGTGAACAGCAGATGGTAAGAAATTCTGGAGACCTCCACTATGGCGTTCCTCACAATCTTATTATGGTTAAATATAAAGTGTGTGTGTGCGGAGGGGGGGGGGGGTTGAATGGAGCTACGCAGAATTGATGCTGAGTACAGGGTCCCGTGAATGCAGATTTGTACCAGCCAGAAAAAAAAACTATCAGCAGGATATCTATGGAGAACGATTGTTTTGTCTTGTTCCAACCTATACAGTGGAAGGGTTCACGCACGAGATTTCGTTTGTGACGATCGAAGCGCTCAGTGTCGTTGAAATTTGTGCGGAAATTTGACGCTCCGCCGCGGTGGTCTAGTGGCTAAGGCACTCGGCTGCTCACCCGCAGGTCGCGGGATCGAATCCCGGCTGCGGCGGCTGCATTTCCAATGGGGGCGAAAATGCTGTAGGCGCGTGTGCTCAGATTTGGGTGCACGTTAAAGAACCCCAGGTGGTCGAAATTCTCGGAGTCCTCCACTACGGCGTCTCTCATGATCATATAGTGGTTTTGGGACGTTAAACCGCACATGTAAGTCAGTCAATAAATCAATCAATCAATCAATCAATCAATATGAAATTCGACGTCTCAAAACCGGGGTCTCGATCATGGATGCGCGCAAGGTATATGTAGATACAAGCATATAGTGCGGCACAACGAATGCGTGCTGCATACCTGCGGTTGCACCTACTGTATACGAGCATTTTTGCAGTTTTCTCTCAGTGAACAGCTTTCTCTGCGGCCGGAAATCGCATCCGCGGGACGTTTGTGTCAGCAGCGCATGGCCACCAAATTCATCGTGCGCGCGTGTGTACACGCACTACCATGATTGCTTCAACGTGCGCCGCAACCGCGCGCTCCAGAAAAGTAGCGCCGGCGCGAAACAAGGCGCGAGTCCACCCTCGAAAGGCTTGGTTCGCTGTCACAGCGCAGAGCGGGCGTAGCTCTCTGCCGGGAGCGTCGTCGGTGCCCCGGTGGGAAATTGCAGCGCGAGTTGCGGTCAAACGGGACCGGTTGACTGCGGGGCAGAGAGAGGGTGGTGTATCGGTGCTCCGAGCGCGGGGGATGCAAAAAAAAGCGGTTGACCCGACAATGACCCCTGCAGGTCCGGCGCCGCCGACCGCATGCGCCGCAGAGCCGCTTCTGCCGCGCACTCGAGCCAGCACCATGGCGCTAATTGGTATCGGAGACGCGACCGGTGAAATTGAGTTGTTAACGCGCTCCTCTTCGGCAGGTGACTCTGTCGTATCCGCGCATTGAACGGTGTATAAGAACGATAGTTGTAGCGCGAGAACAGAACGACGACGCAGAGACAAGAAGGAGAGGAAGGACACCTTTCGGCGTCGTCGTTCTGTTCTCGCGCTATAACTATCGTCATGTCATACCAATTAGCCCAAGCTGCCACACTTTCAAGTGAATAAGAAGCGCCGGACGAGAGGACTTCGTCGACCGTCGAAAAAGACGATCAACGCTACGGCGGCCAAGTCAGGGGAACTGTCGGAAGACGAGTGCGCAAAAAGCACGCTCGAGGGTCAGAGGTGTTAAACACCTTAGCTTTCATGCATCGCAAATAGGCAGACGTAGTTGCGTGTCTGCGGCAGCCGTACGGATGGAGACTCCTATTGCGAATGGCTGCGTCCGCACGGCTGCTGCGGACGCGAAACTAAACTTGTCTAATGTGCCATATAGCAAAGGGGTAGCGGGCGTTGTCTGTAGTTGTTGACAGCACCCCCTTTCACACACAATACGTTAATAAATCCAGAAATGTCACAACTCACACACAGAAAGAGAGAAAGAGAGAGAGAGCTGCCCAAGTGTTACGGGCAATACTATAGTCATTGCTATGGGAGTGCGGAATAGATGTAGACCCTTTTATTGGGAGAAGAAAACGCCGCTATGCTGGATTTGATTATGGTGATGTTCTGGTAGTTGCCTAGTGTAACGGTCTAAAATCACGACGAGCGCGCGCACAATCAATATATGAGGATCCCTTGGTGCGCAACAGAACTTACATACGCGCACGGACGCGCAACTTGGCAACCTCGCCATGAGATTGACGCATTTTAGACGAGGGTGCACAAGCATTATATATTTGACACCATCTTTAGAGAAATGCCCGTTTTAGGTTTTATGGCACCCACCACCGTGGATCATTGGACACTATGCTCTGAGGCTGACTCGAAGGTAGCGGGTTTGGTCCCGGCGGCACTGGTCACATTTTGGTGGAGGTGAAATGGTTCAGACCCGTGTGTGGAGCGATGTCAGCGCACGTTAAAGAAATGGTCAAAGTTGCCGGAGTCGTCCGCTGTGGCGTTTCTCATAATCGTGTTGTGGTTTTTGTGACGTAAAAACCCAGGTATTATTGCTAGATTTTATTTGACGAACATCATCTTTATGAACGCACCACGTGTCTGCTTTTCGTTACACATTTAATACATCCGTAATGACGATAATCTGCTCGATGTATGCATGTGCTGTATCGGACGCTTCGCTGTCAAAACGGAGAGGATTGTGACATAGCTGCCTAAACGATATTACCTGGATTATGTGTCGACCACCCTCGGGGGTAGTTCTGCCATATGCGCTGGAATGAGCGCTTCTGCGCGACGCTGCATACTTGGGCTGAGAAAATTAAGACAAAAATTATTTCCAAGCAGACGAAATACACGGAGGGTATACTTAGCTGGTCGTTGCACTCGTCAGCTCAGAGAAAGGACAAGAATGTCTATGTAGCGCGTATCCTGAGGGATGCGCAGAACTATACGTTTATTCGTTTTTGTGTTGAAGATAAGTTTGCCGGAGCGAATAAAAAAATAAAAAAAGATTCAGCGCTGCTTCAGTTTTGTGTAACGTCATTGCAAAGTAGTGGACACATTATTCTTTTTTGCCTGAGACAAAATTATTATTATTATATTATTATTATTATTATTATTATTATTATTATCGTCATCATAATCATCATCATAACCTCTGGTGTCAGAAAAAAAAGGTTGTATAATATGCACAAAATCCAGATTGAGATGGTAAATGCCAGAGTAGCATTACCCTGTAAGTATAGGGCCACATTATGTCAATGACGACCGTGCGCGCGTTTGTGTGTTTGTGTGACTGCGGGTGGGCAAGTGGGCGGGTGGGCGGGCGGGTGCACGGCAGAGAGAACATAGAAGGGCAGCTCAGTTGAAAGTTAGCGCTTGTCTGCATCCCTGCTTGTTCCTTGTGTTGCTCCCGCGCTATTACGATTCTGATCAGAGAGAGAAAAACAATCTTTGTCTTGATCAAACTCGAGCTTGCCAGTCAATGTTCTAGCATGTGCTAATATTACGCGTCACGACATTGACACGCGCCGCTTACACGTACCATCGGGGCCCGTACCACTCTTTTGGGCAGTCGTCAGCGCGCCTGGCCGGAGCCAAGAGCGGCGGCGTGGCCCTGGCCTTCGCCGCTCTACTCACGGCCACTTCCGCGTTGCCGGCCGGTCGCCGCGGCAACTGCTTCGGGCCTGGGCGTCATGTTTCTCCGCAAGCACCTCTGAGCCGATCGGCTGCGTCTCTTGCAGTTGCCTCGTTGATTGTTTATTCCTTTTGTGGTTGTTAGTCCATGCGGGTTCGCGTAGAAGCGAGCGCAATATACACGCCGACCGCGTCGGCGGTGGGCGGCACTTCAGGCGCGCCTTCTTGAAGCTCGCCGCGCGGAAACCGCGGCTGCTTCGTTCTCGTCGGCGAATATCGGCTGGTTTCCGCGTCCCCAACGGCCGCAGCTATACCGCTGCCCTGCAGCCGGCGCGTTGTTAGTGGGGCTTCTGTTTGTGGTTCTGCACAGAGAGGCCGCCGTTTCAAGCCGCGCCTCATTCGTCGCATTCGCGAATGGACGTGCTCCGACAGAACCATGAACGGACTCGAGAGGACGCTTAAATAAATGCGCCACTTGGCATCCGCCAACTACTTTATACACTTCTTGAGGCCAGTATTCTGGTCGTGCAGAATATTTTTGTTGTAGGTTGAAGCGAGAAACGTTTCGGTCCGCAAGAAAAAAAAAAGAGTATTTCGCCCGTGTGTGTTCTCGTTCTGAATTGTCGTCCCGTATTTTGGGATGCAACGTTCTACGAATGCTTATAAAAGAGGAGCAGCGAGAGGTCTCTGTAAGCATAGATAGCAAAAATAGAAAAAGAAAAAAAAACACCGGGCCTCCGCTGAATTTGCTGCACATTCACAGCGAAAGCTAGAAGAGCCGTTTTTCAGAGCCTTTTCTAAACACTCTTTGGGATGCTACAAGCACACTGTTGGGTACCCAATACGCCACAAATAATCATACATTTTGCGTAGTAGGCCATTATCCACTATGCTATCCTTTGTCTATCCTTCGTCAATCTTTGGAGAAGCGTGGTATTATACACACTTGTTGAAAATTTTGTGCAATTTTTTTATGAAGTGTCTGACGACGATGAAGAAATTAGCGTGAAGTGGGTATGCGTCGCAGTTAATAGGGGATCAAGAGCACGCTTTCTAATGGGTTGCAGCATTGGATGAACCAGTCGATACGCAATTCCTATAGTGTGATGCCTGGTTGTTCCTTTGATGTTCTAAAACACCTTATCACTCACATTAACGCGATTCCTTTATCGATATCAAGCCTGCCTAAGGCCAATTTAGAAACAAATTCGAAGCCCTGGCGTGGCTCAGTGATAGAATACTGGGCAGGCACGCAGTGGACCAGAATTGGAATCCCATGGTGTCAAGTTTCTATCGTTCGATACTCGTTGCGGACATCGGCAGCGGCGGACAACTACGGTGCCGCGCGCGACCCTTGTTCTGATCTGATAACAGCTTTCGCTGTAAAAGAAAAATGAGATGTGAAATGCGTGCATGCGCCAATTCGCCTAGAATGTTCATCATTAGCAGAAAGTAAACGTTTGCCATATATACTGACTGTACGCTGTATACGTGCAGCTGTATATATTTGCGTATCGCGCCGGGCGTTTATTGGTGATTGATTGTGAAAATGCAAATGGAGGTACAGCTGACATTGTCAAAGCATGTGAACGTCACCTTCTGCACGGATAAAAGTAATCGAGGAAAAAATAAAGCAAGCTAACCGCAGTGCTAGAATTGTGCACATCTCCACATCTCTCTGGCGGGCTCAGTATCTCCGGTATGAACCATACAGTGAGCCTGAAAACGTTCACTGCCGTTTACTCGCCGACTTTAAAAGGGTGTGCAGTGCGAGTGTTAGTATAGTAAAGTGAGCTTAAAGAACAGATAGTATTTTTGTACACACTTGTGGGGACAAAAAAATGCCGTCCACATCTTGCCACGGGGGGAACTCGAGTAAGTTCGTCGCAGAGTGAGGGGGGGGGGTACCGCGTGAATGTTGCGTTATTCGGTATGGTTTGAGAAAGCTTAATTGCTATTTAGTCATTATTATTCATATCTATTGAATGAAGAAGAAGCGTTACCTTCAACGTTAAGCGAAAGCCAAGTAAAGACGCCCTTGACTGAATTCCTATAACGTGCGATCCAGCGCCTACATATGCCGGGTGGCCAGTGAACGGTTGTGCAGCGCGAGCAGTCGGTTTTTTTTTAACTAGCAACGCAGCCTGTTCCAGCTTAGCGAGGTAAGCGAGGGCTAGGGGAGCGACAGTTTTGCGCGTGTCTTCTTGGGTCGGCACGAGACGCGAGCATGCGCTTCTGCGCTGCGCACCCTACCGGGCTGCAGAACTTAGGTGCCTTCTTCTTCTAACCACCAGCAGGAGACGCAAGACGCGAGCATGCGCAGTGGACGTGGGGAGGCACCATCGCCGAGGCCGAAGCGCGACATCGTGCGACTGAGAAATGCTCCGCATTAAAAAATCACCAACCAAATTAAGCTTTCAGAAATGCAACTTCTTTCGTGGATGCATGGTTTTTGAAAGAAAATGAATTAGAATGCAAACATGATCACAGACGTTGAAGATCTCAAAAGAGCATGAAAAGGGTGCTGCGTAGGCCGCCTTAAGGCACACAACAAGTGTTCTGTCAAGAATGACAGAATGGCTGCCAAGAAAAGCGCTGTCGAGGACAGTAGAATTATAGTTGTTGTGTTGAAGTTAGGTAAGAAAATGCCAGGCCTGCGCGGAAGGCGCAGCACAGTCACAGCGAAAGCTACAAAAGCGGCCTTTCAGGGCCTTTTCTAAACACTCATTGGGTAAGTGCTCCAAGCACACTTGCTTGATGCCCACTACGGCATTAGCAATAAAAGTTTCAGGGTATAGTAGCCGGCATTCGCTATGCTATTTCTCGTCATTATTCTGAGAAAGGTTGTATCCGCTAAACTATTGCGAGGAATTTTGTGCCAATTGTTTATGCAGTGGCTGACGATGATGAGCAATTATGCCTAAAGTGAGTATGCGCCACAGTTAATTGCTGAACAGAAACAAGCTTTTGTAATGGGTAGGAGCATTGCACGACCCACTCGTTACGCTATTCGCATTTGGCGACGACTGCTGGTTCTTTTGCTGTTTTAAAACGCTTTATCAGTCGTATTAACGCGATTGCTTTCCCGACATCAAGCCTGCCTAAGGCAGTTTGCCAATAAGTCAAAAGCACCAGCACAGTCAAGAACTTTAATATATGGTCCTGAGGAGTTTAAGCCACCAGGGTGCCCACGTGGGACATCCTAGCAGCCGCTACCGTAGGCGACGCCCAAGTCGGGGCGGGAACGTGGTGGCGTTCCGCCAGTTCTTGGGCCCTCTGGACTGCCTTAAGTTGGTTTCGGAGATTGGGGCTCCTGAGTGCCTCCTCCCAGTCGGACTCACTGGTGAGAGGTCCCTGAGGTAACGCGGGACATTGCCAGAGCATGTGCGCGAGTGAACAGTACACTTCTGTGCAATCTGGGCACTGTGAATTTATGTCTGAGTTGTAATGGCTGAGTCGGCCCCGTGATGGGTACGATCTCGTTTGTAACATTCTAAAGGCTACTTCTTGCGCGCGTTCGAGTTTTGAATGGGGTAAAGGGTAACGGCTTCTGTTGTGTCGGTAGTGGGAGGTAATTTCATGGAAGGTGAGTAGTGGGTCATTAAACTGCACGTCTGGGCCCAGCTCTTCGGTGGCTGATTGATCGTCACGGCGGGTCAGTTCTCGTGCTCGATCATGAGCCATTTCGTTGAGGTTGGGTTGTTGTGGGTGAACGTCTTTGCCCATGTGGGCAGGGAACCAAGAGAGGTAGTGCGAGCCCGTATATTTCCGTGTTTGTAAAATGCGGGCTGCTTCTGGAGCGATGTTGCCGGTTTCGTAAGCCCGAATGGCGGCGCGAGAGTCTGTGAAGACATTAGTGAGTGAGGGGTCGGTCATCGCTAAAGCTATAGCAACTTGTTCGGCTATGGCGCTTGTTGATAGCCTAACCGAGGCGGCTGAGCGTAGGGCTCCGTCGCCATCTACTACCGCGAGTGCGAAAGAGGAGGTGTTACCGTATTGCGCCGCGTCGACGAATGCGGTAGAGTTGCGATTCGCGGCGGTACGGTTGAGGATCGCGCGAGCGCGGGCCAGCCGTCTGCCTTCGTTGTGTTGTGGGTGGACATTTCGTGGAAATGGGGTTACCATGTAAGTAGCGCGGACAACTCTGGGGAGGGTTACTGCGCGTTCAAGGCAGGGGTGTGGGGACATGCCGGCCTCGCTTATACAGAAATATGAGACAGAGGCATACAGAGGAGCAATGATTCGTTCTCGTGTTATTCGTTTCACTGAAGATGAACCAATAAAAAGAGCTCTCGGAGATGAAAAGCGATACGCACTCTCCAAGCAGATATTGCAAATTGAATAAAATGGCTCCATATACACAAACACACAGCAAATAGCAACCGCTTTGGGGATCATTACAAAACCCTCTTCACCGTGGCTGAGCCCACGGATGGCTATGAAGGAAAAGTGGAACGATTCATTACTTTAATGCCATATTTACAGGGGAATGATCGCCGCACCATTTATGGACCGATAACTAAGGAGAAAATTAAGATTGCAATCAGAACTTTCCAGAGAAACTAAACTCCAGGACCAGATGGTCTTAGCGCGGAATTTTACATGACGTTTCAAGAACTTCTCCTTTCTTTCCTCAAGGCACTTTTTAAAGAAGCCTATGAACTAGGGGAACTTTCTCCTTCCTTTGATCAGGCCCATACTACTTCAATACCGAAAAGCACCGATAGTGAATATTTTGAAAGAGTAAATGGATATAGGACTATATCATTATGCAACGTTGATTATAAGATATTTGTAAATATCCCCTCGAATAGGTTGCAAACAGTGATTACTAATTATGTAGGCGTCCATCAAACATGTGAAATAAGAGGCCGTTCTTTACAGACGAATATTCATGTAGCGCGATCTGTCCTTGAGTGCACAGACGATACCATGAATCACGCAGCTCTTCTTCAGATTGACCTTTCTAAGGCTTTTGATAAGGTACGACATGATTTTTTGTTTCGACTTCTCAGACAACTCCTGTTAGGGGATGTAGTGTACAATGGCATACCACTATGTTATAAAACGTGCACATCAAGATTAATTGTGAATCGCATGCTTTTAGGTTTAATAGAGGTATATTCTTCAGTACGTCAGGGTTGTCCGCTTTCGCTTTTACTTTTTGCAATATATTTGGAACCACTTTGTGTTAAGTGTGCTACTTAATTCTGGTATTAGAGGATATAGATATGAAGCCGATGAAATGAAAGTACTAGCCTACGCAGATGACATTGCCTTCTTCTATGTGGATAAACCGAGTGTTCAGGAAGCAGTTAACACCACTATGCGTTTCTGTGAAGTTTCCAGAGCTAATATAAATTTTGATAAAACCAGGGGATTCTGCCGGGCGCGTGGGCACTAACTCCCTTGGTTTTCGCAAATATACACTGGAACGGAACTCCAGTATGTTATCTTGGTGTGCCTCTTGATAACTTTCATAACAGTGGCCCTCATTGGACGTCCGCCATAACCACTATCCGTCGAAAGGTATTAACTTGGCAAGGACGAGATCTTTCCGTTTTTTTGAGAGCCAAAGCACGGCAACATATTTGCATCAAAGCTTGTCTACATTCTGCAAGTATTGCATTGCTCGCACGTACACATCCAGGCATGCCACAAAATATTTGCCTGCTTTATTTGGAATTCTTCTTGGGAAGTCATGCGAAGAGAGAACCTTTTTCTTCCGCTTGAGAAAGGGGGTACTTAGTCTTGTGCGTTTGTTTGTACGACAACTGGTGATGCGATTTTTTCACCTTAAATATATGTCCTCCGTTTCTTCTGGCTGTTATCCAGAACCGTCTTGCTTACCACCTCCCTTTTCTTTTTGTCACGACCAGACAGGCTGAAAACTCGCAATTGTGGGGTTTATTGAAAGGAATTGTTGAGGCTATGCACTTTTCGAAAGCCAGATTCACTTTAGAATATCTCTACAGTGTAGACATGACTAAACTCTCTGCTTCACTCATCAGCACCCTTTTCCCTGAACCTGTTTACCGACAGCAACATGTATCTCAACCTAGTCAAGATGTGTTATACCGTGCGCATAAAACGTGTATACCGCCAGCAGCGAAAACGTTTCTCTTTAAGCTACACACCTCAACATTACCAGTAAAGACGCGGTCTCTAAATTGCAGGTTGTGCGACGAGCCTGAAACAATCGAGCATTGTTTCATTCATTGCCGTGATACGTGTCATTTATGGGACATTCTTAAGACAACCATCAAAAAAGAATTTGATTTGATTGATATGTGGGGCTTAACGTCCCAAAACTACCATATGATTGTAAGAGACGCTGTAGTGGAGAGCTCCGGAAATTTCGACCACCTAGGCTTCTTCAACGTGCACCCAAACCTGAGCACACAGGCCTACAACATTTCCGCCTCCATCGGAAATGTAGCCGCCACAGCCGGGATTCGATCCCGCGACCTGCGGTTTAGCAGCCGAGTACCTTAGCCACTAGACCACCGCGGCGGGGCAAAGGAATTTACGATTGCAGCTCATGGTGTTAGGTTCCTACCGTTCAAAAAGACCATTAACAATAATGCGCCATATGATTTAAATATGTTACTGGGCCTTTATTAATTATGGAGGAGCCGCATGATTCACAAACATGCTGAGCCACCTCATTCGACAGAGGCTGTTTTGCGAGCAGCAGCAGCCAATGTGCGTATAGTGTTGTAGAGACTTTCGACCCAGTTCCGGGGTGGCTTGTATTTCTGGACATGTGTGTTTGTTTACCGGAATTTTGAAGGTTCATTGGACTCTGAGAAATTGTGTCTTCTGCACGTGTGCGTGTGAGCATAATTTTGAAATGTTTAATTGTATACATATTTCTGATAACCTTTGATTGCATTATTTATATGTATTAAAGAAAAAAAGTACCAGCGCAGCTCAGTGGTAGAATACGCGGCTAGCACCCAGTGGACCCGGGTTTGAGCCCCGCTGTGTCATTGGTACTAAGTTTTTTTTTCTAATTTCGCGCCATGTGGTTACGGACACCGGCAGTGGTGATGGCGGTGGCGGCGGCGGACAACTTCGGCGCTGCGCGACACCAAAGTTGTGATCTCATAACAGCTTTCGCTGCAAAAAAAAAAAGCGAAGTACATGGAGGTTGGGTGGATAGTATATAGTACCGTTTTCACCATCTAATTGATTGATATGTGGGGTGTAACGTCCCAAAACCACCATATGATTATGAGAGACGCCCGTTTTAACCATCTACATCTGTTGTATACTTCTGGTTGGTTTGGCGACGCGGAACATTTCTTCGACCAGCGAAGCAGTGAAGACGTGTAGTCAAGTTAGAACATGTCAAGGCCACGCGATCGAGTACCTTCTCCCTCTCTCTCTTTCTATCTCTCTCATTTTTTAATAAAATAAAATAATTTGGGGTACCACCTAGATATATGAGTTAGTTCTTGCTCTGGTAGGTACCGCCTTTTGCTTTGCTTAGGGTGTAGCCTCATAAAAAATAATTCAGCTAGATAAAAGTGAAATCCGCACGTGAAAAGAATTCGAGGAAGAAGGAGGAGGGGGGGGGGGCAGTGTATAGTGACGCATGGAAGTGAGGGGATGTGGAATGCCAGTGAAGAAGGCGATCGTTTTGCTTCAACGATTCAGAAAAATGATTGTTTTTGTATATGTTGAAAAATAAATGTATTATCTGTCGTTCGAAATTGTCAGCCACACGTCATGCGACCTTCGTTTCGGTTGTACTTGCAAAGTGAGAGTTAATCAGCGTGCGTTTTGCATATAACGCCTTCAGAGTTTGTATAGCGGTGTCTGAAATTATACCATCAGCTGAATCTTATACGTAAGAGTATAATAAACAAAATACAAATGATAGATTGGCATGGTCTTCACAGGTTGCCTGCATGTTTCGTGACATCTCAATTTCTGTTGATTCGATCCTTGTGTTCTATAATTAGGTGCGTTTTATCACGACTCCTTGGCATAGGCAGAAGTTTATTTAAACCGAAGTGGGAACCGGGCAGTCAAGTATGGTCGAGTGTCATATTTTGCCCCAGCCGTGCCTCATGGCATAAACAAGTTTAGGGAGGGGCCCGTGCCCAATATGCCACTCCCTGGCTACGCCACTGTCATGACTTCATTCAAATAAACCAGGTATTTCGAACTTGTGTCACAGGATTACCGTTTCACTTAATGAACTCTACACATGATCCGCGCTGGCTGCTTTTTCTTTTTTGTATCACACAAACAATGAAGAGCGAAGGCTCCACCTTAGATCTTTTGCATTTCATTCGTTGAAAAGACGATTGGGTACCTTGAAAGCGTTGCTTATTTATTTAAAAAAAATGTCCTCGTACTCATTCTGGCACCGCAGTATACTTTATTGCTATTTTGCTCATTTGGTTACCTTAAGTGCCCTTGTGGGCACTGCCTAAGGCGGGAAAGTGCAATACACGGTACGCAACTAAATGCACAAGTAGACAGGTCCTCACAAAACAGATATTATGGAGCAGTGGGTGAAACATGAAAGCAGTTAAAGCAATTATTGCAGAACATATGCCAGGATCCTGAATTTTTGGCACCCACTCTAAGGGATTAGCCTAAAATTGGGTAGCGTAACAAAAAAAGGAATGCATATTTAAATATTAGTGAAAAGAATAACACAAATATTCATTTTCTTGTAAAATATTCTTGAGTGCATTACTTCAATTTACGAATACCTCTCGCCTTCTTACATTCGATTACGCGAGTGTGCATGACGTGGACGAACTACGAGCACGTGTTTCGAAGTTGGAACGTACGTTATAACGTCATTAATTGGACCGTAGGAAATTTGAGACACTGAGACCGTTTTGCGATGGTGGCTATTGCGCACCTGATATACACAGTGCTAGATTTATATTCCTATATAAGATTACATGTACCGTGTAGTATTTACAAGGCCGCATGCAGATCACGCCTAATGGAGGTGAGTGCGCACAAAGATGGCCCTGGTGCGTCTCTCACAAAAATATATGTATAAAAACTCATGATCCAGTCACCCATTTAAATTAGGCTCAGCATGAGGTCGTGTATGCAGGATCGAACCCAGATCGTATTTACGTAGGCGAATTCGAAGGAACATGCGATCTAACGAGATCCGTGTCATAATAGTCAGACCGAAGCTCTCGACAAGAAATGTTGCAGTTTTGCCTTTCACTGAGGATAGTTTGGACTTGGACGCAAAATTAGAACATTTTATATGTGCGTCTCCTAACGACCATATATATAGAGGGTTACAAGAACTGACCTTCTGAGCTCTCTCTCTCTCTCTCTCTCTCTCTCTCTCTATATATATATATATATATATATATATATATATATATATATATATATATATATATATATATATATATATCACACCACCAACGGGAAAAAGCATTATTATAACGAAGACGAATTAAACGTTTTGTATGTTTTTATTGCGATGAAACAGAGCAGAGAACGTTGCACCATGATGAGTGCTTGCACCAAGCAATAAATGGCGAAGCACCTATTAATCGGTCAACACAGCGCCCCTTCACTCGCACGGTGCAAAGTACGGCAATATTCATTGCCATTGTTGGCACTTGAAAAATACTAGTTCTTTCTAAACTGCTGCAGAACGCGAAAAAAAATCATCTTCCCCATTTATCTTTAAGTTCCTAAAATGCGCCAAAAGTCTGCCTGTTTTGCTTTCTTCAAATTGGCCCTGTTGCACTTAATAAAAGGATTAGGAATTTACGGTTGCATCTGTGCGCAGCGACGGCCAAAGGCACATCTTCCACTTTCTTATGTCTTTCGATTGGTATCATGCGGATTTTTCGAATACCGAATCCTTCTTCATGAACAACCGTGGAGCCAGCTGCGATTTATCTTGCTCTAAAATATATGTGAAAAAGAATGATGGGCATCGAAGGTCGTCATCCTCACAGACTTTCGTGCTGCAGTTAGCTGACAATTGAAAAGAAAAAAAAAATACTGATGGCCCAGTTATCCGTGGTATCATAGAAACTGGCGGCAAAATTACTCCTCTTTGGGTATCCCTCATTTGCCAGTGGATACTTTCGCAAGTCGGTATTGCTGGAAATGAAAAGGCTGATCACTTTTCTTCAGCTTGAGCCCAGATCGAGTCTTACTGTCCAGAAATTTTGTGTATGCTTCAGAAGGCTCGTCCGCTAATCCACAGACAGATCCTTGAACAGCACCCATGCAAGCAGAGCAGCGCGTCGCAAACGGAACGTTTCCTTCCCAGGATGGGGGTCGTGGATAACCTTGTTGGGTCAGAGTCCTCTTATGCAAGCTAAGGGTTGGTTCTATAGGTTCGTTCACAAAAGTTTATTCCGACAAAGAGGTGTGTACGAGTCCGTCTTGCACGTCTTGTGCATGACTCCTGGGCCACGCTTCAACACCTTTCTTTACAAGCCCCGCATTCGCCACTCGGCGGGCATTACTGATTAAGGGAACCAAAGACCGATTTGTCTTAAGCGTGCGAGCCTTGATACCTAATTGCCTGTCTCCGAGAGGTTGTGACCATGAGACGTGGGCAGGCTCAGTGAGCCCTGCTAACTTTCATGAAGAAACCCGATTTGGCCTTGCGTTTATGGATGTAACGCTTACTTTGTCGTCCCCGTCTGCGTTGTTTACATACTTTCATATCTTAATTCCTCTTTATTGCCTCGTATTTTCATTTCTTCTCTTTCTTCTCTTTTCCCGAAGAAGTAGGCAGGCCTTGTGTTCCTCCAGGAGGCAGTTGCCCGCTTGCTTCCTCCCTATTTCCTCTTTGTCCTAGGGCGCCTGCGCATGCATATAAAATAAGACCATCTTGCATGGCTTGAGTTTTGTATAGCAGCGATTCTTTTAAAATGCAGTCTTACGTTAATAGAAGTATGAGAACATTGATTCTGTCTGCGTCATTTCTGACGGGAAGCCTCTCTCGGTATGACTTTAGAGACACAGATTTGATTTGCGACTGCTGCGGCCGCCTACGTATACGATTCGATCCGAGTAAAGTTCACGCGAACCGATCGCGGCCTGATGTTTGGGCACGGTTCGAGGGAGCACAGCTGCGCTCTAAATGAGTCTTTGAGAGCCCAGATGTTGCTTTGGGATTAAAAGGCTCTAGAGGCACAAAAAGATGGTACAGACACCCTGCACGCTTTCACGACCTTACGTTCTGAATAGATGTGTGCAGTATGCGTGATATGCTTAAACATTTGGACGATTGATGAGGAATTTGCATCGCAACACATTGCCATGTTTGTGAACGTTGTGAAATTGACCGTATTATTAGTACTGCAGTGGAACTCGCATGTATTCCACGAGAGTGCCCATAAGTTTGCTGTAGTACCTAAAGCGTTTGTACGCCTTGCTGCTAGGTTTTTTTAAAATTCTTTTTTCTAATGCCCTGGTTTGACCTAAAAAAATATAAAGGGTTATGAAATAACTACTTTTTTATTCAAACATGAAAATGAAACTAATTTCGTTTCTTTTTTTATGTTTTGCAGGTGAGTTACATGATGCTTACATCTTCCTGGTTTGTCAGGCATCACCAGCTCGTCACAGTAGTAAGTACTCCGCCAATATTGACATGGTGGGGAATTGTGTGTAGAATGAAGACTACATTCGGTGGAAGAGATCGCGAAGAGTCGTTTTATCGCTGTCTCGGTCAGTCCACATCTGCATACAGCCAATGTGTATTGACCGAGCTTACGGAACTGCGTTGTGTAGGAAACAAATATATGCAGGACGCCCCTGCTAACTTTAGCGGTAGTTTTAAAATATGCCGATGCGCTCTATGACGATGTGACGAAATGCATGTTGCTTGCTCTTGCATGGTGTAAGTCACACTATTTTTGTTTTTTGCCTGATTGCCTAATTAAGCAAGGAGGAGGAGGAGGAAGAAAGTTTAAGCGGAAAGACAGGGAGGTTAGCCAGTTCTTAGACCGGCTGGCTACCCTGTGCTGGGGAAAGGGGTGAGGGGAATGATAGATGTTAAAAAGAAATGTTGCGAAGAGAGGGAGAAATTACAAAAAATGCGACAGAGGAAAGGCAACATCAAAGAGTATAAGACACTAAAGTCTGTCTCTGAGGCCAGTTGTCCGCAAAAAGCGCAGCAAAGCTTTCAAAGCCTTCTGGGCTGAGGATGGGCTTGGCCAATGACCCAGAATCCTTTGTTCCGACAAAGGCCGATTGTCTAGTCTATCCAGAGCTGCAGTGAGTTCTTGTCTTTGCACGTTGAAATGGGTGCACTCACACAGAAGGTGCGCGATGGTTTCTTCGCAACTGCAGTAAGTGCATGTAGGAGAGCTGGCCATCCCGATGAGATAAGAGTATGCGTTCGTGAAGGCCACTCCAAGCCACAGGCGGCATAGAAGAGTCTCCTCAGCTCGAGATATCCTTGGGGGAAGACGAAGCTGCAGATCGGAATCCAAGTTATGCAGGCGCGCGTTTGTGAAGTCTGTCGAGTTCCACTGTGCCAGTGTGAGGTCACGTGCAAGCGAACGAAGTCTTGTAGCTGCGTCGGTTCTTGAGAACGGGATGGCTGTGTATTGGGTACCATCGTGTGCAGATCTAGCGGCCTCATCTGCGCGGTCATTGCCATATATACCGCAATGGCCTGGTATCCACTGATACACTATGCTGTGCTGTTTTTCGGTTGCTTGGTGATGAAGAAGCCTTATTTCAGCTACTAACTGTTCATTAGGTCCATGGCGAAAGGGTGATATAAGACATTGAAGAGATGCCTTCGAGTCCGAGAAGATCGACCAAATTCCCGAAGGTTCTTTCACTATAAACTCCAGAGCTGCACGAATGGCTGCAAGTTATGCAGCTGTCGACGACGTCAAATGCGATGTCATGAATTTAATTGTGATGTTCCTCGCGGGAATAACCACTGCCCCTGCAGAGCTTACTGAGGACACCGAGCCATCCGTGTAAATGTGAAGGCGTCTGTTGTGCTTCTCTTGCAGGAAAAGTAATGTGGCCTGTTTCAGGGCTAGATGCGACGATTTTTTCTTATTTTGGATGCTAGGAATTGTGAGAAAGGCTTTGAGTGGGTGTAGGCGCCATAATGGTATCGGCGGCTGTGCTGCATGCGTGAAGTGCAATGGAAGCACTGCGCAATGCTGAGCTACAGTTGCGCTGAACGCTGAGTGGGGCCTGGAAGTTCGAAGTGAGGCTAGGTGATGAGATGGAAGCCGAGCGAAATGTCTTATGTGCATTCTCAAAGCGTCTACGCGGATGTATGCGTTGACTGGATAATCACGCGCAATGATGACTGTCGCTGCTGTAGACGCGCATCTCGGGAGACCAAGGCATATCCTCAGGGCTTGGGCTTGGATCGACTGGAGGACGCGCAAGTTTGTTCTTCGGATCCCGCAAAGCACAGGTAAGCTGTATCGCATATAACCCAGGAACAGAACAGTGTAGAGTTGGAGCATTGCTTGTACCGATGCAACCCACGTTTTCCCAGCAAGGAACCTCAGTATGTGGGTGATCATGGTGAGTTTAGTTTTCATGTGGGCGATGTGAGGGCTCCAGGAGAGGTCGCGATCAACTATGACTCCGAGGAATCGGTGGGTCTTCACGTAGTTGATTGTCTGTCCGTTAATTTTAATAACATATGGGCTCATAGCCTTATGCGTGAATGCTATAAGCGAGCATTTCCCTGACGACAGCTCTAGTCCCCGTTCTTCCGGGTACTTTGTCGCTATTTTTTCCGCTCTCTGAAGCCGGGCACGCAAATGAAGGCGTGTTACGCCTGACGCCCACATGCAGATGTCATCTGCATATATTGATAGATGGGCAGATTCTGGAAGCGCATCAACCAGGCCGAGTAGCGCTAGATTGAAAAGTGTGGGGCTAAGAACGCCGCCTTGAGGCACACCTCGACGGTTGCAATGGTGCGTTGTTGTGCCATTCTCCGTCTGTACAAAGAAAGTTCTGCCTTTCAGATAGCTGTGGATCCATTGGTATACCCAACCCCCTAATCCAACATTTTCCATGACATCCAGAATGGCTTCATGCGATACGTTATCGTATGCACCTTTCACGTCCAAGAACAACGCCGCAGATAAACGTTTCAGTCTTTTTTGATGCTGAACAGATGAGACCAGGTCTATAACGTTATCAATTGCGGACCTCCCACGCCGAAAGCCCGTCATAGCATGAGGGTATACCTCGTGGCGCTCCAGGTACCACTCTAGACGAGTCAAAATCATCCTCTCCATCACTTTCCCGAAACAGCTGGTAAGCGCGATGGGGCGATAAGAGGTCAAGTGCAGAGGAGATTTACCTGGTTTAAGCACAGGTACGAGGCGGCTGGATTTCCATGAATGAGGGATAAATCCGCTGCTCCACGAGTCGTTGTACACGGATAGAAGGGCCCGTCGAGCTGCTTCTCCGAGGTTGCAAAGAGCCATGTACGTGATCCCATCCGGACCAGGCGATGAAGATCGTTTGCATGCCGTCAAGGCCGCTTGTAGTTCCTCTAGAGAGAAAAAGGTGTCCATTCTTGAATCTCTGGAAACTGGAGCGTTTTCTAGGTGGCGCGTGGTGCACGTGGACGCATGACCGGCAACTTTCATGCAGAAATCTTCTGCTACTTCAATTTCGGTGCGTCCTTGGTAGAGAGAAAGACACTTGAAGGGGCGATGTTGATGTGGCGATGTTCGTAGGCCACGGACAATCCTCCATGTCTGCGTCAAAGGCTTGTGTGGATCCAAAGATTCGCACAGATGTTTCCAGCGAAAGGATTGAAGTGAAATGATTTGCCGCTGAATTTTTTTCTGTAGGCGCCTTGCCTCCCTCAAGTCGTGAATAGACTTAGTGCGCCTATATCTTCTTTCTGCGCGACGACGGATCGCTCTGAGCCGTTCCAATTCCGCCTGATATTGACAATAATCTGAAGTATGTTGAATATGATAGGTCGCTTCTTGAGTAGCACCTCTAATCATATCCTCGAGGTTGTCAAGAGGAGGCGTTTTATTTTCTTGACACCTTTTTTCCGTCAGTGACCTGAACTTTGTCCAGTCGATGCGAGTCGAAGTGTCGTAGTTAGGCGATTTTTCCAGGCCCTTGATCTTCAAATATGTTGGTATGTGGTCGCTTCCATGAGTTTCATAGTCTGCGAACCACTTGACCTTTCCATTTAGGCTTCGTGACACAAATGTCAAGTCAAGGCAGCTGCTGTATGTCGTTCCCCGTAGTAACGTTGGGCTTCCGTCGTTTACACAAAGCAGCTGCTGCTCCAGAGCAAAGGAGAATACTTGCCTTCCGCGACTGTCTGTCTTCTGACTTCCCCATAGTGGGTGGTGAGCGTTGAAATCTCCGGTGATGATCCATGGTCCAGGTGTGGCTGTTAACAGTGCACGTAGTCTTTCAGGTTCAAAACGGTTCGAAGGTTATATATATGCGCCTACGAGCGTGAAATTGAGGTCTCTACGTTTAACTGTCAAGCAGACATACTGGTTGTCATCGTGAGGTGCTACACGGTGCTCGATATAGGTAAGGTCGCATCTGATATATACAATGACTTTACTCTGTTCGTTGCAGGTAGCGGACTTGAAGGCTTCGTACCTCGATAGTCGTATTGCATTGTGTAGCCTTGGCTCACAGATAACAATAATTGGAAACTGGTTTTTGAACACAAATTGTCGTATATCAGAAATGCGGGGCTTGAGGCCTCGGGCATTCCACTGAAATATCGAAGCTCCTTTGACCTCTTTACGAAAGGCTTGCAGAGGCGGAGCCATGGTGCCTTTCCAGACTTGATAGCACCGGCTTCAGCGCATCCACTAACTGAAGTGCACTCTTTGCAGCCGGACTGTCAATGCTAGTGAGGAGCATACGAATGGTGTTCATAAGGGCCTTTACCATGGCTACGATTTCTTTGTCGCGACTATCACCGCATTCTCGTTCCGAAGTTATTGTAGACGAGCGATGCGGTGGCTCAGACGGTGGGTCTATCGCTGGCAGCGCTGGCCATGCTTCAGGCGAGCCCGTGATGCTCTTGTCTTGCTTGGAGGATTTGTTGTCGGCGTGTCTGGACGCTTGAGGTGGTACGCCGGTGGTCGTTTGGTGAGGTTCAATCCTTGCTTCAGCACTGGGTCTCCTCAGGGGCCTCCGGCGACGAGACCGCCGGCGTCGTACTTGGGCAGCGGCCTCCCTGTGAGTTGAGCCATCCCGGACCATTTGCCTCAACACTTGCATTTCCTTTTTCATGATTGGGCAATCTTTCGACGATGCTTCGTGAGGGCCATGACAGTTTCGACATTTTCGAAGTTCTGCCTGGCAAGTATCTGCGCTATGTGATTCTGAGCATAGCGAGCACACAGCCAGGTTTGTACAAACAGCACTGACATGTCCCAATCTATAACATTTCCGGCATTGAAGGGGCTTCGGTACGAAGGGTCGCACTGTGTGTCGAAAATGGCCGACCTTGACTTGCGATGGAAGGCTGTCACCCTTGAACACGAGCTTCACGCAGCGTGATTTGCCAAGGCGACGAGCTTGCAGTATAGTAGGTTCTGCAGACACCGGTTTGATGAGAGCAGCAAAGTCACTTTCGCTGATGGAAATGTCGACGTCATAAATGACGCCTGCCGTAGAGTCGCGGCCATCAGGTATATATGAGCGAACATTGATGTTATCCAACATCTTGACGTTGCTCAGCACTTCCAATGTGCTTCGTTGAGTGACGTCTACGGCGAGGATATTCTTACGGCCATTGATCCGCACGTCCGCGATTTCTCCCTGGGCGAGTTCCTCAAGAAACCTAGACGTGACTTGACGATTGAGCCGGTTGAGACTATGAGCTGCATCGACCGGCACAAACAGAATTGTGCATATCGTGGGCTCTCGCGTAGTCGTCACATTCTTACTTGTTGTTGGAGACGGCATCACTAGTCTTCTTTTTCGCTGCCGCCTTGTCACAGGCATGAAGTCGCCTTCGTCGGAGCTCTCGCCGCTGGCCGTAGAGTAAATCAGCGTGTCTTCGCTGTCGGCATCACTCGGGTGGCCCGTACGCTTTCTCGTGGTAGCTGCGGACGACGTCGAGGGTTGCGGTGGAAGCCCAGGCGAATCCACGTCCATCGCCGCAGTCACTGGAACGGTGTCTTCCACAGAGTCGCAGAAAAACTTTGAAAAATTACAGATAGTGACAGCAGTGTTCTACGCCAGAATCACTTCGTCGTCGTTCTCCTCAAGAAACCTAGACGTGACTTGACGATTGAGCCGGTTGAGACTATGAGCCGCATCGACCGGCACAAACAGAATTGTGTATATCGTGGGCTCTCGCGTAGTCGTCACATTCTTACTTGTTGTTGGAGACGGCATCACTAGTCTTCTTTTTCGCTGCCGCCTTGTCACAGGCACGAAGTCGCCTTCGTCAGAGCTCTCGTCGCTGGCCGTAGAGTAAATCAGCGTGTCTTCGCTGTCGGCATCACTCGGGTGGCCCGTACGCTTTCCATTAATTATTAATTAATGGAATTAATTAATTAAATAAGCAAGAATAATTAATTAAGTAAGAATAATTAAGTACCCGATAAAGCAACGAAGCTAGGTAATACTTCAAATGAGAAAACTGATGATCAGTTTGCAAAACGCCCTATCACACAGTTGTTTTTTACTTTCGATATTATAATATTAGTATTTTTCTGCTTACTAAAGGTGGCAGAGGAATACTAAAAGTATCATGTGAAGTGCCTGCTCACGCGCCGTCCTTGCAGGGCTCCCCTTATTTTTTTAATATGATGTGATCCTCTCTGGGTACCTTCCTCAATACGATGCGTTCATGTGTTTCATGGAAATGATATCCCTACAAACAAATAGCTGTTGGTTACTTTTTGTTTTATAAGATTCCTCGTGATGATTGGCCATTATGTGTCATCAACCAGATTAACCTCCGTTGCACTTAAGCCTCGTCGACAATAGCGATAATATGCGAGGTCCAACGAAGTGCATAGCATGGAAAACTTGAAATATGGGACAGCGCTATCTTGCGACATTTGCAGTAATTCCTACAACTGCTGTTTAAATGTGCCGTATCTTGGATTAGCCACATTTTTACGAGCACTCATGTTTTTTTTGTTTTTTTTTTGTTTTATTTTCCGCTCCAAATGACCCGGTGAGGCGCCATTGTTGTTCGTCGAACGGAAACCCATGCAGACCAAATAGTTCACAACGCACGCGTCGCTGTTTGCGCGCTGCAAGGGGTTTCTGCTTTCAAGGATGCGGTTATTGCTGCACTCAGTGTACACGGTGTTTACGCGAGCGCCCTTTACGAGCTGGCGCCACGCAACTACTCCGCAGAACAAACTAAAGCATTTCCAAATCGTTTTACAGCACGCGATGACAACTCATTCGAGCAGCATGGCAGCGCCGTTTCCTCCTCTCTGTTTGTGCCGGCTGCGGTCTGTCTACCTCAATGTGTTGTGATCGCGTGCAATGGAACGATTTTTGAGATGCTTTAGCTCGTTCTTGGCAAAATTGTACGTGATGTCAGCTCATACAAGGTCGGCAGGCGTCCGCTGCGTGGAATTCGGGTGCAGCAGCAACAAATAAAGCGGAAATATGTCCTGTGCAACACCAGCCACGGTGCGTGTGTGCCGTGATTTGTATTTCGGCTTCATTAGTTTCCTTTTGACGATGAGCAGAGACGCCCTTGGAATGCTGTGCAGTGCTATTGAAAAAGTGTTCCCACAATCTAATTGGTTATGTGTCGAGGGAACTGAGTTATAAGTCTGCCCGTGCGCGGCCAATCTAACGCAATCGCGAAACGTTGAAGGATCAATCATCAGAATGTTTGTTCCAGCTGCTCGAAACGCTTGCATGCGTTTAAAGCCCACCATGCTTTGCCCATTCGTCAACTTCCTGCATGAGGCAGACGGCGTTGCTCAACACAGCGATCACATCGTGTCCATCTAAGGTTTGTGTTTTGTGATTGGCCCGAAGCCGTAATATAAACTGATGTCGCGTAAAGAAGAATGTGACTATTATTTGTGATGACGTGATGCTTGCAATACGGATGCGTCGTATAGAAAACGCGTCGAAGAAAAACGCACGCACGTTCGTCGCCCCCCCCCCCCTCCTCCTCCTCCTAAAGAATGAATAGACAGGAACGCATGCGGACAGACATTGTTCAAGTCCCTCTGCCAGTTATACAGACTGAATCATGCGGGTCTACAGCGGTCAATAGACTTGATTGCCGTTGATCGCAAAAGGGAGAAAAAGGTTGGCCTAAATAAATGTAGGTGGATGTTATGCTATTAACACGGCGTTTGATGACGGCCCATACCGTGAGCTGTGCATGCGACATAACTGTAACCCAGCCGCAGCTACATTGAGTAGCTGCTTCGGGCGCTCGCGCAGTCAACAAACAGGTCGATGCTCGACTATACTGTATAGCCTCCCGAGACCCTGCAGATATATGGGAAGTTTGTATGATATATTGGGCAATGTACTATAACGCGCAAAGCTTTAGAATCACTTGCATCTTCGTTGGAAGCACGTTTCTAGCTGCTACTGAGACCTGTACTACCACATAGCGAATATGGCTAAACTCCGAGGGTTTCTCACCTTTCCATAAATGTTGAAAGGGGCTAGATTGAGCACTAACGAT
Source organism: Rhipicephalus annulatus (assembly GCA_013436015.1). Lineage (NCBI taxonomy): Eukaryota > Metazoa > Arthropoda > Arachnida > Ixodida > Ixodidae > Rhipicephalus > Rhipicephalus annulatus. The sequence goes on along the minus strand of WOVY01011104.1, from coordinate 171,173 downwards.
TTTTACGACAGCGCCCAGGAAGTGGGTGAATTTCTATACGAGTTGCATCTTAACTTGCATTTTATCTAGATACGTGAGTGCGCATAACATTTATAATAGTATTTACTGTGTATTACGTCCGTCCGCCTCGGAAGGTTGTGCTGATTTTAAATGACATATTAACCTTTCTCATACGTGCTCCGCATATCATCAATTCCCGCTGTACCTGGGATGTGCCAACTTTTTTTTTTACGCTTAGTATTATAAGCACTGGAATAAGAGCTAGTTCGATCCCTGACGTTGTTAAGACACAAATAACATTTAGAACCCTCGTAAGAGCAAACCGCATTGCTAATTCTGTTGCACAACCCACGCGGTGATTGCCGCGTATTCTGTTTCACTATATCCTCCTTGATGCTGAGTTAATTCTATTAATTGGCGGAGAAGCGCATTCATAAGAGTAAGATTTGTAAATACGTAACTAATTTCCTAGGCATTTGTTCTGCTTGGTGCTTTACCCGCTTGATTGTGCGTCCCACGTATACGCATTTCCAACGAAGGTGCATCGTCCGCCGCGGTGATGTTGCAATTCAGATGCGCGGCTGCTGAGCCGAATGCCGCGGGTTTGACCCCAGGTTACGGCGGTCGCATTTCGATGGAGGCGAAATGCTAGTCCCGTGTGCTGTTGTAGGTCAGGGTGCGTCAATGAGCACATGCAGATAGTCAAAATTTTTGGAACCTTCTACTACGGCGTGCTTCGTAACATGTTTGTAGCATGTCAAACAGACCCCCGCCCTCCTCTCTAGTTTTTTTCTAAGGTCAATAATAAGCGAGTAATATTGGCGAATTCAAGGACCAAACAGTTCAGCTATGGGAAACGTGATTACGCTTCTTTCCGTGCCCTGCCCCGCCGCGGTGGTCTAGTGGCTAAGGTACTCGGCTGCTGACCCGCAGGTCGCGGGATCGAATTCCGGCTGCAGCGGCTGCAATTCCGATGAAAGCTGAAATGTTGTAGGCCCGTGTGCTCAGGTTTGGGTGCACGTTAAGGAACCCCAGGTGGTCGAAATTTCAGGAGCCCTCCACTACGGCGTCTCTCATAATCATATCGTGGTTTTGGGACGTTAAACCCCACAAATCAATCAATCAATCAATCAATCAATCAATCAATCAATCAATCAGCCAATCAATCAATCAATCAATCTTCCTTCCGTGCCTTTATATACAGGGCGACAGGAAGTCCTGAAAGTGAAGGCAGCGAAATCAGATCCACCCGTGGGTGTCTTTATTATTTTTCATTTCGCGTTCCCACAATAATGTAATATACATTCGTTTTCATTTTTGCTACGGTTTATCGCGAAGAGGCCGCCGTAGAATACAGGCACGTTTGCGCAGAAGACGGGCATTTTGAGGAGCGCAGGAGGCGCGCCTTTGTGACATATATACTGAGTTCGAGAAACATTTGAAGGCACAAATATATAGTTGCCGACGGTTGAGCGCTAGGTCGTCTGTCGTGTCTCTTCTTGTGTGTGTGCTAGTTTATCGCGCTAAATTTACTTATCGCGACATTAAACAACTAGCCCAACAGGCTGTCCTTCTGGTTGTACTCTGTGTCGCGCTTACTTAAAAATGACAGTTGTTAAGAACTAACAATTACGTGTAGTTCTGGTGCATAGTAATGATATGCGACATCATCTCGTTGTGCATCCCCCCCTCCCCCTTTCATGCCTGATTGTCTGATGTTGGCTAAGTTATTGCTAACATTGAATAATGTTGAACTGCTATTGATGAATGTCCATTAGCGTATGCTACCTAAATGCTGGTAGGTTTTGGATGTTGCTAGCTCTTTGGAGTTAGAACGCCAATACCGGCTTCATTCACTGCCAATATAAAAAAATAGAGATGCTTAGCGATTTTCTACGTACACTTTCAATCTTTCAGCGGCGTCTAATACGCTATAGCTCTGATAGTCGAATCCTTATTGCCGACGTCAGATTGACAAATTAAGGTACATTCGTGTGTACATCGTATACGGGGTAGTCCATATTCTCCCGTCTGTATACATGTAATTGAGTTATATATAAATTTGCTGAGCCCCGCGGGCTCGTTTGTTTTTGTGACAATATGGTCATGATTCTTTATCTAAGTCCATCATTCTCCTTCTCTCGCCCATCAGTGTTACTGCATCTCACGGCGGACAAATCGGTGCAAAGCAGGAAAGCAAGAACAGGAAGGTGATCAGAGAAAGGATGGAGAGAGTGCATACTAGTTAATGAGGATAATAGTTTTATGCTTATGACACACGGCGAACTTCGACCATAACAGTTGAGCTGTAAGAAAAAAAAAAGGAAGAATGTTTGCGCCCGCTCGCCCGCACGCACACCCAAATGTACGCAGGCGCTGCGCAATGCAGGCCAGAATTATAAAGACGAAGAGAGGTCAAACGCGAAGTAGGCGGCCAGCAGTTGGCCTCTGCGAGTGACAGGGTAGGGCTGTAGAGTGGAAGTTTCTTTGCGGCCAAAAGTAAGTCTGCCGCTGATTCAGCGCCGCATGGGAAACAAGGTTTCGACGCTGGTCGAGAGAGCACCCATATGTACTCTCCGCCATGGCTGCAAACAAGAGGAGCTAAGTTGGCCACTGTCGCATGCCCGGTGTGTGAGCGAAGCGCTCATATTCTTACGCGCACGTAACGTATAGATAGGCAGCATCGCCGACCTTTTGCTCCGTGGACTGCGTTCACCGCGCACAAAGGCGTCCTTGAAGAGGCTGCAGCGAAGTACGAGCCTCAAAGCATCGAACCATGTCAGCGAACGAGTCAGCCGCATGGAAAGCGGGCAACAGCCCGCCCTCTTTTCTCGAGTGCGCTTCTGGAAACGACGAGTGCGCGCTGCTCGCGAAGGAGACGTCGCCGAAAACAAAGACGCCCGCGCTCTGGCGTTTTTATGGGAAGCGAGCTATCGACGAAGAACAACAGAGATGGGAATCTTCTGCGTGGGCAAGTCGCTAAGAAAGGGCGCGCTTCGTGCTCAGCGGGCAACGCGAAGGAACAAGGGCTTCGTCGGAACACGAACGCCGCCGCCTCCAGCGGACGGCAGCGAGTGAGCGCTCTCGGGAAACGGCGCCGGCTTGGCTTTTTTACATTCGGTCTCGCGGCAAGAACTGGCGGAATCGTATGCGGTATAGCAAATTGCCCGTCATTGGCGTCAACAAATGGACACTTTGGAATTGCAGTCTGTCTCTTCACTTTATTTTTATTTATTTAATTCTTACGCGGCTGACTTCTAGAGTTCAAGAAAGGCGAATTATGGAATCTGAGATAAATTTCTGTTACCTTTTGCTGAGCCTCCTTCACGAATGGTCTCGCGAATCGACAAGGCTCTATACATTGCCGTGGAAGCAGCTAGTTTAGATATGTATTAATAATCAGCATTTTGCTGAATTACGTAGCTTTCGTAAGCGGAGGGAGCAGTTACACCGGGAGAGCTCCCACGTACGGTGTTCGTTACGAATAACATTAATTACTCTTTGAGCGAGTCCGACGAACCTTTCATACTTCGCTGCGTGCTATGCGTGGACTTTCATTGGAAGCTTTCGACTCTGTTCTGCTGCCAGCTCACTGATCCTTCGCCTTCTGTATAAGCGCGTGAGGTATCACAAGCTAGTGTTATTGTCTGGAGTGTCACGCAGCTGATACAGCTATGTAACACTCTTGCCTTACGTCAATGCCTCGTGTTCCTGGTACCCTCCCTGATCACGGTGTATTGCGTTTTCTCCAAAGCAGTTCGCTAAATCATCCGCGCACTAGACGAAGAGCCACCATTCATTCATACGTTTGATTTGTTACCTTCTCTGGAAAAAGATTATCAACTAATGGCACGAGGTCATTTATAAATATCCTCAAGAGTATTTGAACTTCACACGAGACTTTAAGAAGACCACTGTGTTACGTGGTTGTAGATGCACATCTCCTCTTCCTGTCCCCATCATCATCTTTATTCCTCTTTTCGTGCCTTTTCCCCTGTATTGAGTAGCAGGCCAGAGCGTACAAGCTCAGCCCGGCCTTTCGGCCTTCTAGTAAATTCGCGCTCTCTTTTCTGAAAAAGTAGAGACTATAGATAGAATTACAGCAAGTTAGCCACTTCTGAGACCAAGTGATTGCCCTGTGTTGGGAAAAGTGGATAAAGTATAAAAGTAAGTAGGAAACGCCACCTCCAAAAGACAGTCTGAAACACAGAAAAAGACATTTCTACTTGTGTAGTTAATAAGAAGTGCCGCAACACGTTAAACGTCTTCCGCGCTAACGACAGCGTTGGTCAGTGTCTCGACTTTATTATTATTTTTTTAATGAAGTATGATAGACGAGCCTGCCTAACATGTCTGAAGCTTACTTTCCGGTGCATTGAAGCGGCGACAATGAAAAAGAATGTAGAGGATCGCCTCCTTACTGCTGCAACTCTCCAGTGTTGCATTGTCTGCCATTACGATTCGAGAGGAGTTGGCGCACGTGACGGCCACGCCAATTCACAGACGGCACGGAGGTGTTTCTCTTCGCCTCTCGACATTCCTCGTGGAAGATGGAGCTGTAGATTCGTAACGTTGGTCAATTCCTTTTAGTTTATGAACTATCGTATGAAACCTTGAACTTTCGTCTGTTCTCGACAATGGTCTAGCCAAGCAGACGATACCATCGTCGCTTGGGCGGCGTCATCTGCATGGCCGTGATGAACAGCGTAAACCGAAGTCAGAAAACGCACAGCGTTGGTGTACAGCTCAAGTGCTCGGAGACAGCGCACATGAAATTACCAACCACATGAGTTCGCTGAGCCTTTTGGCTGGCAGTCGGTGGCAGCCACCGACTGCCACTTTTCACGCACGTAGATGCGCGGTGCAATGACCCCGCCGCTTTCGGTCAAACGTGAGTAGTGATAGTTTAAAGATATCCGCGTATTTTTGCATCCCGTGATGGAGCATGGCACAGCGTCGTTGAGGAGGAGGAGAGGGGCAAAGAAGAGAAAAGCTGAGACCACTTTCTCAAAAAATGAGCATCCAGTACACCGAGTGCAAGGCCGGCGCACTTCCTTTCCCTGCCGGGCGACAGTGGGAATCGAAGCCAGTACGTTTGTCGTATATAAGAGACGGACGCTTTAACCACATCACACCGCTTCCGTGCGGGGTCAGGCTAAATCTTTAGGAGTGGTACGCATCGCTTTACTTCACTTCTGCATGCTTGTCCCCGCCCCTCTCTTACGGCGCATATATCTCCAATCAGTGCACCCCCGAGCTGCCTGCGCGCGCTCATGTTTTTTTCCTCCACCCCAGCACACGTGATTCTACTTCTGTCCCATCACTAATCCTTCAGTGCGCACTGCCTTAGATGTCTTCGTTTGATTTCACAGCCTACTGTAAGCAGGGTGCGATAAGATCTCAAGGAATTTATATGAAACATCACGGCGATGGCGAAGTTCGGCTTGTAATATCCCTTATAGCATGCGCCTGACCGTTTGTTCTTTCTGTCTGCTTGCTGCTGTGTTATAATGTGAATGCTCTATTGCTTCGATCAGACCAAACGGGTCCCTTAAAAATATATATTGTAATTAATTTATTCAAATCAATCTAGCTTCGATCCTTTGTTTTTCTTAAGCATGTTACCTATTATTTTTCTGTTTGTCGATGCCAGTGTGCTTCTCTTCCTTACTCTCACAGCCGAGAGTACAAGCGCCCAACCGCTCCCCCTCTCATCTTCTTATGTAACGCCAGCCGCAGGATATCGAGACATATGGCTAGGCAGCGAGCCCAATAAATGATACTGCGCCTATCAGCAAACAACGAAGCTACTTCATCTGCCAGCCAATGGCTTCCGCGCACGCACCGGTAGACAAACGGCCAACCGGAGCTGAAGACCGGCGTCTCTCGGCGCTGGGCGTCGCTTTTTCGGAGGTCGCCTGTCACGCGTTCACCGTGCCGCAGGTGGTAAATACGAGCACTCGGAATCGGGGCACCGCGCCGGACGGCCACTCGAGATGCCCTTGGCCAGATGCCACTGCCAGCCAGCGCTCATTACTTACGCCTCGCGAGTATAGATTCGGCTGCGCCACAGTGACTCGGTTGCTAATGAGTCGAGCCACCAAACCAGCGACTGCGGCTCCGGTTTTTAGGACACCGCGGTTTGGCTATAAAGACGAGATCGCCCACGCGTGCTGTGGCCAACATTAAAGGGGGCGGGGCGCACGGACGAGTGGCGGAAATTAAAATGGGTCCGTGACTTATTGCCATCACACATTTGCGAGTTTAAGGTCTGGCAGCGAGATAGACATTTGAAAGGGCGCTAAAAAGTATAAATAAATAGTCTGACGAAATATTGGTTAAGTGCTCTATTTTCATCAGTGAGGTGTTTATACAATGTGGCTTTGCCCGCAACACTTCATCCTCACACGGGTATCAATAATAAGCCATAACTCTTAAATTCACTGATTTTTTACTCAAGTCTACAATGTTTAGGAAATTGCACTTAGGCAAGACAGGACAAACAAGCCTTAACGTCCTCCCGCATGTGACAACAGTTTGCACACAAGCAGTGGCAACATAAACGGAAGCGATGCTGTATATTGAAAACTTTCATAAGGAAACAGACAGAAGAGTAAACGTGCGCGTCCAATGTTGAATACTTATACAAAGGAAAAAATTGTTGGAAAACATTACGTTGCTAACGTATCATTGTTCACGCACATCATTATAAACAAATAAAAAGCAGTCTACACTGGACTTAATGCAACAGAGACGTATTCTTGGGTGACATTGCCATTAGGTTCGATAGCAACTGTGAAAGAAACAGTTCACTTGTTTCCCGTATTAATATATATTCTTCAAGATTTGCGGTTTGTTATCATTTCCTCTACCAATTTTTGTTCAGGAGTGTCGTAATCCGGTAGTGTAGCCCTTGTGAACCATATTTTATTCTGATCCGGCTATTCCTATAGTTACATTTCGAAACGTATAAGGTCGCCATTTTTCAGCGTATCGTAAGGTGATTAAGAAGGCAAAATTCATTGTTACGTTAGAAATATGCGTTGCTAGGGTGAACCGCAGAGTCTCTTTTAAGTTATGTACAGTTAGTATGAACAATATGTTCCAGTTTTATTTTGTGCTGTCTCGGTATTCTATATTACTGACGACTCTAATGGCGTCTTGTTACAAGAAATAGTGATTACAAGTTCGTTTTCGTTGGGCTTCCTCAGACCAATCGACAATAATGTATGTATGATTGCACAAGAGCATAATAATTTTGTTTCTTAAAGCATCGTGGCAACAAATTTCTCATTTTTGCAGGTTATATCAATCCAACCAGAGGCTCTAGAACATACGCGTACAGAATTAACAATTATCGGTCCAAGTTTGCCTTTTGTTAAAAATTGCACCTAAAAATCGCATTGGATTTGCACACGAGAAACTACTTTTGGAAAACTGATTATAGACTCGCTGTGTATCATCTTACTTTTCGCTGTGCGTAATATCAACTATGTTTTTTGTACGTTAAGTTCTATTTTTATTTGTTGTCAGCTATTTTTATAGTCCAGACAGCCACATGTTCATTTGCTGCACTTGCTACTTAATTTAGAATAAACCCAAAAAGAAAATGCTTTTGTCCTCTGCATACATCAGCCTGGAGACAGTGCAAGGAGTGTTGACAATAATATGCAGCGTAAACTGCAGCGGCCACAAGACTGAGCCGCATATCATTGTCCCTAGATGAAATACCATTCACACCTAGTGCATCGCAGTCTTGACGTCAGGTAGCCCTTAATCATGTCTAGGGAGGTGCCTCTTGTTCCATAGCATGGGAATTTAAGGACAATAATTCATTTATAACATAATGAAATGCCGTTTTTATGTTCCGGAATTATTCCCATTGTAAAAAGTTTATCTTATATGTTTATTATTTCACCCTTCTCACCAATAAAGACCTTTCGGTTTATTTTTTTTTGTGAACTCAATACTATTGACTTCATATGATATTTATATTCTCAAGAAAAATAACTGAGCGCGTGTTTATAACTTCTTAAAATAATGAATAGGGAAGCTCAATGCCAGTCCACGCGTTTGCTCTTATAACCACTGTCCGTAATCGATTTCAACCTGTAATTAGCACCACCCGAGGGACGGCATCGTTCACTTTGTGCGATTGAGGCTATTCATATGCGTTCGGCTCACCCAAACATGTACAACCGCTTCCTGCACGGTTCAAAATAATCTATGGTTACGCGTGGAATGAATGACCTTTAGGCTTGACGTATACCGATGGCATCTCTTTTATATATCTTCATGGCCTTCATTTGTTAGCGTAGAGACATAATCGGACTTATATAAGCCCTATACACTTGTGCTTCGGGTGATTTAATTGCGCAGAAAAATACCGTGCGAACATCGCTGCTCTATAATTGTACTGGGGTATTCAGAAGCGGAAGCCCAATAAATGCAGTTGCTGCGATGTGAGCTTGATTCCGTCTTTCTAGGCGACGGCAATGTTTTTATGAAGGCGCCAGTTTCACATTTTTGCACGATTAACCTTGAAGCCCCGCGGTGCTACACTGATGCTTCTTTTATTCCGTCATATTTTGCGCTGGATTATTAATCGGCAATATGTATGCTGGGGTGGAATAAATTCAGAACGTGACGTGGCAATTTCGACGACAGTTACTGCGTTCGGTGAAACTGTAGCACGATGTTACCGCATAAACGGTGCAGGGAAAAATTACAATGGTACGTTACTTCGAGTTTTCGTGGAGTCATCCTTTTTTGAACGAGTGAATTGGAGCGTCCGCTGAAACAAAACGCCCCCTCCTTTTTATTATTACGATTTGTGTATGTTTGACGGCCACATGCGAGCGGTGTACGGTCGACTTCTTACGCGGACCCACGCACTGCCCGACCACCTGCCGGTGATGGAAGCAAGCGAAGAGGCGCACTGCATGTAATGCCGCAAAGAAGAGTATAGAGGCCGTTCCTGCAGCCCATTTGTAAGCTATAGCTGCTCGAGATTCGCTTCGGTGGAGCACATCGTGGGCGCTTCGTTTCCAGTGTCCTTGCAATCGAGTGCTTCCCTCCCCCTTGCACCGGGTGCTGCCCGTGAAAAGGTTCATTTCGCCGCAGGAAGATTCGCTTTTAGTGCCACGGTCAATCACGTCAGCCCCACTTGACCCATCCCGCTGTCGGAGCCCCCTGGCTTTTCGCCGATCTGCGTGCGGCGAACGCGGATGTGTGACCGCAAGGCGTGCCGCTTGGCTGCAACCGTAGTTGTTGTATTAGCACCGCAAATGGGAAGCAACGCATCGAGAGCGGTCATTAATTCCTGCTCGGGCTAGGGCCGCGCGCTTGTCGCATCTCGTTTCTGTTCGTGTCAGCGAGTCAGTTCTTGGTGTTTAAGGCTGGCGTCGAGGTCGATCGATGTTCGAATGTCAATCAGAGGACACTGCCCGCCTAGGTGGTACATTGGATACGGTGTTCAGTTGCTGGCCCGAAGGTTGCGGGTTTGATACAGGCGGTGGTGGTTGCATTACGATGGAGGTGAAATAGGCCCACGTACTGTGCGATGTTAGTGTGCGTTAAAAAACAAACCTCCAAATGGTCGAAAATTTCGGTGCCCTCCACTACGGCGCGCTTCATGATAATATCGCGGGTTTTGCTCGTTAAATCCAAGGTATTATTATTAAAGTAATATTACGTTTATTTTCAACAGATCAAACTACCCTAACTATGTACACTGACATATGCTCGTATACAGCAGGCATCTGAGTTTTCGAGATATTTTGTAAAGGCAGGTTGAAATCAAACAGTGGCAACACAGAGTTCAATCTGGTACTTTGCCAACAGCTTTTAAATAAACTCGGCATAAAAATTAAGCAACGTTGAACCGAATTCCGCTTACACAACATAATGTGTAGTAAAACAGTTAAACTAGTTATCTTAATATGGTTTTTAGCGTCAAAATTGGGTAAACATAACCCTTGAATACTGTAGCAGCAAGAACGGTTTACGCGAGCACAATATTGACATCTCTTATTTGTGCGAATGGGTACGAAAACTGCACTTCTGAAGTGGAATGCATCTGGTGTCTCTACCTTCGATTATTTCAAGATGAAAGCAGAAACTGAGTGATAAATTCAGCTGCAACGTAGTGAAAACCTTACACAATGAAGCCCAGCGCTGGAACAGAAGCACAATGATATAATTACGAGAAACAGCATGCAAGTGGCCGTTTTCATTGTAAATGCAGGACAAAATAAATTCGCCTCCATAACAATGAATATTATCTCACGAAATAGAAAGCAAGGGATGCTTTTGAAATTATCACCATCAACACCAGAAAACTACGAAAATAGTTCCATGCTAAGATTGCTTGGCATGGAACAGAAACACTCCTTCGCCTGCCAGTTCCGTGAAAGTTTGAACGCCACGCATCGTAGTAATTATCTGTAAAACAAGAAAAAAAATCACCCTTCGCCCTTTTAACATATCGTTACTTCGGAGTTTTCTTGCCGGTATTGATTATTTGAAGACTGTTCTATACGTCGAATATGCTCTATTCGATTTGTTATTCGCTATTTAAATTATTATCATGCCACTAATCATTTAGTGACCTTCAAAAAGTATATATATATATATATATATATATATATATATATATATATATTCTACCAGCACATTATACCTCCACTTAAGCACTGTTGTTCGTAACGCCCCAGTCTATACGAGTATTCGCTGGAAGTAACGGACTACTGGGCCAACCACAGGTGCTTGCGAGAGACACATACATATTATTTATTGCGCAGGTATAGAAAAGAGTGTTTGTCATAAAGTGCTTCCTTCTTGCTCAGTTCTTGAAGATTTCCCTCAGAGGCGCCTAGGTGCGCCATTCTAAGAAAGTGAAAGACAGAGAGAGAATGGAGGTGGGGTGAAAAAGAAAGGAGGAATAAATGAGAAGGCAACCTTGTACTTCAGCAATCGCGCGCTTGGTTAACAACTGTCTGTACGAAGCTGTCTTAGCGGTAGAATTTCTTGACCGCACAAAAACTGTAGAGATGTAGAGAGAGACGACTGCACGTTGAGTACACAAATTGAACATATCTGAACACGCAGAGGCAATAACGAAGTTTGAGTGGAAGGGGGCACAAAGCGAAGGCTAATAATTGTTCGTCTGTTTTAAATATAATTACATAAGGGGCACGTGGCAGGATTCACGAATAACGAGGGGTATCGGCCAAGCTGTAGAAGCTCTTGCCCGGTTACGTCACTCGACTGCAGTTAACAATGTTCTGGCCCTCGTCATTACGGCACATGTTACTGATATCTCCTGACTTGATAGAGAGAGATGAAGAAGACATCCTCGATGTCTGGTGCGTGCTTTATTTCTTAATATCCGATGCATTTCGGTGGCTGAATCAAATTTATTAGAATGGCGACTCTTGTACCGCTTATCGTTACGCCATTCTAAATTGTCAAATAAAAACATTTATGTTGTCTCTTTGTCTCTTCAATTGAAGTCACTTTCGGATGTTTTTGTTTTTGTTTTCGTCACTTTTTACCGAACAATCTTTAAATACGTTTAACGGAAGGCTGAATGTGAAACGTGCGTTCAGTAGATAACGTATAAAAAAAGATAAGTAAAAAGTGCAGCTAAGAACGATTATTGTATATCGCTGCAGTACAGCTTTGAAGCTATGAAGTTATGGGTGTGTCATTTACTTACAGCCCGTCAACTTAATCTTTTCTTACTTTCCTCTAATGGCCTCTCGTGCATCGCCTTAGGTAGAAGACGATTTGCAACTGTGGTCATCATACTTACGTGCGAACAAAATATCCCCGAGCATTTTCCTTCTTGCGGAGTTTTTCTCCTTATAAGGGTCGCCAGATTTACTGCCACCCCATTAACTCGTCTTGCAAGGCTGGTTCAGCAGTGACATCGGCTTCTTAGCGAATTGTAACCAACTTAGGCAAACTTATACGTATGGAGCTGATGATACCGACGAAAAAAAAATCACTCTCCCGCCGCTCTTACAGGAAAAGATGCCCAGAATATGTGTTTGTGTGTGTGTGTGCACATGGGACAGGGTGTATTCGGCAACACGAGGTACATTGCCGAAGAGGCTGGGAACAGACGCCGTTCATTAAGGTAATAACTGAATGTTTCTTGTTCGCCAATTGCACTTTCGTCCTTCCTTCCATTATTATTACTTTTCCTTGCGGTTCTGTTAATCTAATAGGATTTAGTCGCTCGAAGGCAGGTGGTACCGCATCACAGTGTTGCTCGCCGTATTAAGGATAAATATTATGAATTCATAGGAAAAGGCGTACAGTGAACAATATAGTAGCAAAAGCAAATTAGCCGTCTCAAAGCGGCTGAGACCGTTGAGCCTCAAAGGTGGCTTGAGCTGCTCAAGCTAACCCCACAGTACGAAATGTAGTTAATTTTACCAGCTTATCTCTTATAACCTCGTTGTATTTCTTGCTATCGCTGTACGACTCGTCATGCTTCTTAAGAACCTTGGCTAGACGAGCGATCTATATATGGAGCCTCGCATCGACTTTAACGCGATCAGAATAATCGCCGAGCCGGAAACTCTTCTTCTTTTACTTTAAGACTGGTTGCATCGTGTTTTCAACCGGTACTCATGAGGTTTTGCGTTAGCCGCGGGAAGAAAAGGCGTCGGTTAGCCGAAGGCGTTATTTGATGAACACGCACTAATTCCCAGTATTTTTTCCGTCCCTCTAAATATCCACTGAATTGCTTTCTTTTCTTCCTTTTTTTTTCTTAGCGCTTCTTTTTCCGTGCCGATGATTCCGAGAATAATGATTTGCTGGGTCGGGTAAATTAATGAGGCCTATATGCGAGTTTTATAGTTTGCAAAAGATTTACGCAAATCACAACGCGAAATTGCACAGACCATACACGAACGCGATATGCTATTCTTAAACACTTTGTGCTATCCGCAGGCCACTGGGCATATAGAAGTGACCGAGAGAAAGAAATATAATAAAAAATATAAGAGGGGTGGGTTCTACGGCGGGCTGCTTCTGAGGGTGAATGCACTTGTGATTCACCCGGAATGAATTCGCTAATCGGCAGTAGGACACGGTGCTGAAACTACTAGCTTTTCAATATACTTTAGAAAGTAATTTTTATATATAGTCTATGCTTCGTTGGTGTTCAGCTGACTGGCGCATAACATTAAGATCCCCCATCCGCTGAACTTTCCAATTTTACGATGTGGCTACGCTGTTCAGCCGCTGGAATCCGGTTCCTATAGACTCAATTTGTTGTTGCGGCACCCGAATTACGATAGAGCTTAATTTCAATGATGCTCACGCTATTACTACTATACGGATTGCCACTGTTGCTGCTGCTGCTGCCTACTACTACTACTACCGGAGAGAGATAGAAATTTAATGCGGAATGACAGGGATGTTAACCTGACAATAAATACCCGGCTTGCTACAATAACTAATACTGTTATGTGCGCAAATTTAACAAGTTTGGATGATAACACGAATGCCTTCTTATGCGGCGTTTCTCGCGACTAAATATTCTGGAGGTTAAACGCAATTTGGTATTATATTGGTGTCCTTCTATCACGGAACTGATAGTCAACGTGCCAATCGTGTTCACGAAGTTCACAGTTAAGCCGATGTCGCCATCATATAGTAGCCAGGACTTTTTTAGGCGAAAGGAGGGCGTTCAATTAAGCTTTATGCATGTATGCGCATCTGTTTGTACATTCCGAAGAATTGGGGACATCTGGACGAGGTGCCATGTCTCGGCGGCAGTAATGGTGGCCGGCCAGAACTGAATGGGAAATGGGAGAGGAAAATCATATCGCTTGGAAAAAGCTAAATGTCAAAAACGACTCCCGCGGTTATGTGTAGCAGAGACCCACTGACACATTTCGGTAAAATTGCAGCATCACACCACAAAGCGTGTGGATTGGCATTTGTCACTGCATAATCACGTAATTAGGGAGGCAATCGCCGGGCTGATTTTAAGGGCGGACGTGTCGGCTCCCCGAAAGGCACCACGAAATCACGGACAATTTAGAATGGGTTCATTTTAGTGTGCCACCGGACGCTGGCTGTAGTCCAAAAAACGAGAGAGAGCCGCTCGAGAGACGATAACAAAAACAAAAATATATTCTCAGATAAGTCAGAACCAACAACGCACAAATATGTACATTCGGCAATAATTCAATGCAATATTTCACCAATCCCAAGATACTCAAACAACGAGCTACACAACATAACAACATATAATCAAAACAACGGTCACAAACAAACGTGCTACAATGCAATCTCATGCGTTAACCAACCAAGACACTTATAGACTAAAATGTTCGTCAAACGTATTCAGTCCAAAGTTTTTGGAACAAAGCTTGAATGTTTCTCTTCACGGAAACACTCACTCAAAGTCCAGCGCTGGTTGTCGTCCCGCTGCGTCCGAGGTTTTTCTTCCAGGAAACTCTCACGTCGTAAAATGTCCCCACACCAATAACAAAACTTCATCTCCGGTAACTCGTCGGCCACTCACACGCTGCGACTTCAGAACACTTCTTCGCCCATGGGCGGTGAACACTCACTCTTCTTGTGCTTGCAAGACAAAGCCTTCACCCGAAGGTGGGAAACCTCTTCATCTCCTGGTGCAACTCAATCCGTGGATGGCTTATATGCACTATAGTTGTTGGGTTGGAGAAATTTCTCGGCGTTTCTTTGGCGCGCCGCACAGCCAAGGTTGTGGGAAGGGTGGGAACTCTCTTGTTACGTGTCGCAAATCTGCAGCACCGCGCCCCTTCCAGATATTTCTGGAGTTCGCTGGATGTTAGGTCCGAAGAGGTTTGTCGGCATGGCGGCGGTGCCTTGAGGGGGAGAGAAGGCGTGCGTGCGGCGTCTTTCCATGCTTGTTCCTTCGTTGCTCTGGCTTTTGTGTCGTCCGAACGGCGCCTCGTCTTGTCGACCCCGTTAAAATTCGGAGGCACGAGCTTTTTTGAGCGCCCGTTTGTGACACAAGGAACATTGAATGCCGCTCATAGAAATGCATGGGATCCCATTAAACGCTTCGGGAAGCCACGCGGCTTGTAGTGCGACACAAATGGTGCCAGACTGTTGAAATAAGCCGCTGCTCTATAAAACCTGAAATATATACATATATATATATATCTTGTAAGATGGCGTCCAGTACCCTGAAGCCCTGAAGACTCTTCTTTATTGTCTCGAGTATGTGCCCCACAACCTAAGCTTGACTAGTGATGATGAGTATGTACAGATGAAAAGATGGGACGCAGAAACAATGCTCACATTCATTACATATATATATATATATATATATATATATATATATATATATATATATATATATATATATATATAGCGACTGAGGAAGAGAGAAATACTTATCGAAAATATTTGGTCTATAAATAAAGACCTGTTACAGAAAAAAGCCACCTGCATTTTCCCAGGGGGGAACTCGAGTAAATGCGTCCCAGAGTGGTGGGTGTATCACCTGAATAATGCGTATAACGGTGCTTAATTGTTATTCTGTATTTATTATTCTTATTTATTGAATGAAGGATGACCGTTGCTTTCAACGAGTGGTGGGGTGCTGATGTTGCGTTGTGCCCCACTACTGGTTGAAGGTACTGTTGCTGCTATCACATCTACTCGAGTCAAGCAAAGCGTCAAGTCAAGCGAAAGCCAAGTAAAGACGCCCTTGACTGAATTCCGAACGTGCAATCCAGTGCGTATACATTTACAGGGTGGCCGGTCAGCAGTTCTGCAGCGCGAGCAGTCCGTTATTTACTAGTAGACGCTGCCTGTGTCGTTCTTTCAAGTTTCAAGGTGAGAGTGCGGGACGGCAGCGACAGTTGGCAGGAGACGCGAGCATGCAGCACGAGACGCGAGTATGCGCAGTGAGGGTGTTGGCCTGGATCCGCGACCTCGCGCGATTAATAAATAAATAAAACTTTCATGTTTTTGATGCGTGTGCCTACACTGTCGATCCGTATTTATTTTGCACAATAGTCGTGCAAATACCGGAATTTTCGTCATCCCGTGACTCCGTTCTCAATGCGGCCACGGCGCCAGGTTCTCTACTTGGCACTACCCCACGATCCGAATTTTAAAAGCCTGAAAGAAAGAGCGGGCACAAACAGACCCCTGTGAAATAGCTGCAATACATGATGTTCAATCGCGTTGAGCATCATGTCATCTTAAGAGCTATTTCTCCACTGAATGTGGGTACACGTACGTACACTTACATTGGGACCTTTGTCACCGCATGCACCGCCGAACATTCAGTACGGCTCGCTAACTTGCCCGACATACACTCTAAACAGTGTCGGCACCCCTTAAGAGTCTGTCCTCTCAACTTTCTTATTTAATGTCACTGTCATCCCCCTACCGGACAATTAGAAACTGTGCCTCACCTACAACACGCCATAAACGCAGACATCACACATCTACCCATGGCAGTAATGGGGAGAGGCAGGACACCATTCAAACCACCACCATCCTAACGAAAAACTATGCACTTGGCGTACTTACCTGTTCTCCAGAAAAGTCTGGACTGCTCTGGATCCATCCCAAAAGCTGCAACTCCCCTTCCTCCTTACATCATCGGACTGGTTGGTGGATCGGTACCAGAGGTGAACACCCTCCGGATTTTGGGCATGCATATATAATGGGGTGGGAGGAACACTAACACAAGCCGTAAACTCAAACAGGTTGTGGGGGGGATCTCTCACCTCATCCGCCGGGTCTCAGGACACCACTGGGGTATAAAGGAGGGTGACCTATGTCGCCTTGTCGCATCACGCACCATCGGAGCGTTCTTCACTCACTACTAACACTACGTAGCAGCCCTATTAGTTAGGGCTGGAGCCCTAACCTGTGGTTCGCAGTGAGTTGCAATCACGGCGGGTTTCAGGCCAGTGATACCAGATACCAGTTTTTTGCCTGCCACTGTTTACTATAGCGACAAGCGCCACCAACACACAACAAAAGTATAATACAGACGAAACTATGGATTACTACCGCTCGTCAACGTGAAAAAAGCACCAAAATGTGCAATACCTGAGAGAAAGAGCGATAATGCTCGGACTCACCCCTCGTGGCTTTAGACTCCAGCCCAGGGGCAGTGGGTCACCCATAAATAACTGGGCGGTGTGCCGGGGGTGATGTCGGCTAAAATGGCTGCTGACTCGATCGAGATGTGTCCGTCAAAGCTCCCCAAGTCGAAAAAACTAGCCCCCCCACCCCCACCCCAAGAAAGCTACGCGCGTTCCTGGGGTTCGGAGAGGAGTCCCCAGAATAGGGCAAAAAGGGAAACGGGGCATCTCGGCTTCAGCCGAGGAGCAGGGCGCGAAGTGCAACGGCAGCGGCGCAATGCAGCATCCCCCTCAACCCCCCTCGCCGCTGTGCGAGCAAACGTAGCGTGAAGCTAAGGCGCCGCCGCGGTGAAAACAAGAATTAGCGCGTGCGACCACACAACTTTCGCCTCACGCAAACCGACACCGGATGGCATATTCTTTCGAAATCCAGATATACCTGCTAGTAATCCGACATTACTCCCCATACCCAGATCCCTGTACCGCGAACTACTCATCACAACACTTCCCCGTAACATGCACCCCAACCACCTCGATAAACGCCATGCATAGCTCGCGCTATAAAACTCTACACCAATGTCGCGGCTCCTCAGCGGACGCTGTTTGAGTAGACGCAGTCTGCTTAGGCGATCAAGCGATTGCTGCCATAGTGAATCACACAGTCTTCCAAATAGGGACACACATATTTCCTCCGGACACCTCCCCCAAAGCTTCAGAGGAAGCTGTCATTGCCTTAGCAATTGTTAATACTGAAGCACAGTATGTTTTATCTGATTCCAAAACTGCAATCCTAAATGTCGTGCGAGGCCGAGTTCACGTCACTACTTTTCGTGTACTGGATTCACCCGTTGCAAAACCGCCCCGTCATGTGGGGTTGATTTGGGTACTCACGCACTACGGGACTCCTGGAAACGAGACTGCCAACCCCTTCGCCCGATGTTCTCTCAACCGGGCACTGGCAGCCTCCGATCCCGGATTCCCGAAGGAGCACGCGCATACTTCAACGAACTCACACCTATACGGCAAGGCGTGAGCTTTACCTTCCACCGTACAAGTCCATCAGCAACCGATAGGCCACCCTCTGACGCCATACAGGCTGACACGATTTCTTCTCCTGTCATTATAACGCACTATTAACCCCCTTTGGGTACTTACGCACTACGGGAATCCTGGAAACGAGGCTGCCAACCCCTTCGCCCGATGTTCTCTCAACCGGGCACTGGCAGCCTCCGATCCCGTATTCCCGAAGGAGCACGCGCATACTTCAACGAACTCACACCTATAGGGCAAGGCGTGAGCTTTATCTTCCATCGTACAAGGCCATCAGCAACCGATAGGCCACCCTCTGACGCCATACAGACTCACAGTCTTTCTTCTCCTGTCATTATATCGCACTATTAACCCCTTTGGTTACTCACGCACTACGGGAATCCTGGAAACGAGGCTGTCAACCCCTTCGCCCGATGTTCTCTCAACCGGGCACTGGCAGCCTCCGATCCCGGATTCCCGAAGGAGCGCGCGCATACTTCAACAAACTCACACCTATAGGGCAAGGCGTGAGCTTTATCTTCCACCGTACAAGTCCATCAGCAACCGATAGGCCACCCTCTGACGCCATACAGACTCACAGTCTTTCTTCTCCTGTCATTATATCGCACTATTAACCCCTTTGGTTACTCACGCACTACGGGACTCCTGGAAACGAGACTGCCAACCCCTTCGCCCGATGTTCTCTCAACCGGGCACTGGCAGCCTCCGATCCAGGATTCCCGAAGGAGCGCGCGCATACTTCAACAAACTCACACCTATAGGGCAAGGCGTGAGCTTTATCTTCCACCGTACAAGTCCATCAGCAACCGATAGGCCACCCTCTGACGCCATACAGACTCACACTATTTCTTCTCCTGTCATTATATAGCAGTATTAACCCCTTTGGGTACTCACGCACTACGGGAATCCTGGAAACGAGGCTGCCAACCCCTTCGCCCGATGTTCTCTCAACCGGGCACTGGCAGCCGCCTCCGATCCCGGATTCCCGAAGGAGCGCGCGCATACTTCAACGAACTCACACCTATAGGGCAAGGCGTGAGCTTTGTCTTCCATCGTACAAGGCCATCAGCAACCGATAGGCCACCCTCTGACGCCATACAGACTCACACTCTTTCTTCTCCTGTCATTATATCGCACTATTAACCCCTTTTGTTACTCACGCACTACGGGAATCCTGGAAACGAGGCTGCCAACCCCTTCGCCCGATGTTCTCTCAACCGGGCACTGGCAGCCGCCTCCGATCCCGGATTCCCGAAGGAGCGCGCGCATACTTCAACGAACTCACACCTATACGGCAAGGCGTGAGCTTTACCTTCCATCGTACAAGTCCATAAGCAACCGATAGGCCACCCTCTGACGCCATACAGACTCACACTCTTTCTTCTCCTGTCATTATATAGCACTATTAATCCCTTTGGGTACTCACGCACTACGGGAATCCTGGAAACGAGGCTGCCAACCCCTTCGCCCGATGTTCTCTCAACCGGGCACTGGCAGCCGCCTCCGATCCCGGATTCCCGAAGAAGCGCGCGCATACTTCAACGAACTCACACCTATACGGCAAGGCGTGAGCTTTACCTTCCACCGTACAAGTCCTTCAGCAACCGATAGGCCACCCTCTGACGCCATACAGACTCACACTCTTTCTTCTCCTGTCATTATATCGTACTAATAACCCCTTTGGTTACTCACGCAGTTCGGGAATCCTGGAAACGAGGCTACCAACCTCTTCGCCCGATGTCCTCTCAACCGGGCACTGGCAGCCTCCTATCCCGGATTCACGGGAGCGCGCGCATACTTCAACGAACTCACACCTATACGGCAAGGCGTGAGCTTTATCTTCCACCGTACAAGTCCATCAGCAACCGATAGGCCACCTTCTGACGCCAGCTACAGACTCACACTCTTTCTTCTCCTGTCATTATATCGCACTATCAACCCCTTTTCCTAACCTCAGCCTTTGCTATGCGCCCTGAGCCTCATACTCGTGATATGGCTCCTGCTATTCACATTCTTTCTCACTGCCCGGCGTATCCTCCCCCGTGGGCCCTAGAACGCCTGAACAGCTGGGCGGACGGGCAGACCCTACTGCGTTCAGATGACCCGATTGAGCAGACGATGGCTACCGACCCGGCTGCCAGCGTCATGCACCAACACTAAATTAACGCTTTAGCGAAGCGGAATCGTGTGGAGGTCCATGAGTTTGCGTGCTCCAAACTCTTCTCCGGGCTAGCACTAGGGGGGGGGGGGGAGCAGGGCTCTGCCCCTTATGATGTAGCACGGAGGGGCCAAAGTCCCCCAGCGCCCGCCAACTCTCGGACCATGTATTCACATGTAAAATTTCGGGTGACGTCTGGTAGCTTTATACCAGGGGGGTTGCCGTCTTTATGGAAGGCTTGCCCTCTTTATGCGTACACCAGTGGCTGCGGTCAAGTATTGCTTCGATACTTTATTAAGGCTGTTTGTATCTTATTCCATGCTTTATGCACCTGTTACATTCTGCAAATTTCGATGTGGTTGAGAGTCAGCTCTACTTGTGCGTTTTGAATATACGTTGTGCTACAGTTTTTAATGACACAGCACGTGAACATGATTTTGTGTGTGTATGTGTGTGTGTGGGGGGTGCAACTTGTCAATAATATTAATAGGTACACTGCATTGTTTTCTATAATATTCTCGTACTAGATTCAGGTTAACTGCCTCAAGTTTGTGAACATATGGCAACGTTCTTCTTTATTTTTTTTTGCAGCTTACGTATCCGGCAAATGTCATGCTTGTCTCCAATGGTCGTTCTGCATAAAAACGTACTGATTCATCGAAACAATGGAATGACAGCGGTCACTTCATAAAACATAATAAAACGGGCAGCAGCTCGCGAGGTGTGGCCTTACCGGCGCACGGCCAGTTCTCAATACAGGTGCTCACTCTGTTGCATTGCTTTTTATATTTTTTTCGCGTCTGTACGAGCCTACACTTTTGTGCGTGTGCAAGAAGCATGTGTGACGGCCGAGAAAGGGACTGTATTAAAAAAAATAAGGAAATCGAATTGCCACTAAACTTTTCTTAAGCTTTGGCTGAATGTTTGTATACGAGTGTATTCGACCACATGCGGCCGAGCAAATGATCATGTCCTTGATCAGCTTAGTCACTCGATACACCCTCTCTCCACTCACACAAGAACAGGTGCGCATAAGTAGCAGAGATTCCGGCCGTATACCCGTTATGCAATGTATACAAACGACGGCGCTCGACGGTTGGCAGGAGTGTTTACGTGAGAGCGCTCTCGCTAATGAATACCTTACGAATCGGGTCGCTGCCCCATTTCGTTTTTCTTTCTATCTTCTGCGGTAAGCTGCGACCTTTAATTGGCTCTCGGCACACTGCCTATAGCCCTCTTTTCCTTCCCCAGCAGAACGACAATCACTTGGGACTCAAGAGCCTTTCAGCGGTTTCCCGCAGGCACGGCACAGAGCGAGGCTGGGGCACAATTAAAAATTATGCCCTCCGGGGAACCATCTTTCTCGCGCTTCAGGCAAAACCAAACTGCCCCCGAAAGAACCACACTCTTCACCGCCGTCGAGCCGTATATGAGTTGGTTTTTCGCTGAAACTACACTGTCTGCTCGCTGTCATGGAACCCTCGTGCTTCGAAACGTTGGCCGCCGCAAACTATACGTGGCCCCCACGCTCTCATTCTTTGTTTTATTTTTTTAAATTACGCAGTTACGCCATTTGAAAATGTGCACATAAACTGAACGCATTGTTCACTTTTTCGGTGTGTCGGGAAGGGGCGATCACCCTCTCAACGTTTAATAGGTTCTCTGTCCTCGTATAAAAACGTATATTGTTTAATTTCGTAGTATGGCGCTCCCGGGCGTGGCCATTATGTATCGTCCTCGAAAGCGTACATTCCTACTGACTGAACATGCTCGAGGAACGGAATGCAGCCCGGCCTCCCACCTCCGTTTCTTTCCCTTCTTCTCCTCCTGCTCGACTTTTAAGAACACCTTTCGAGTTTTAAGTTTTGCCCAACTGCGCAAATTAAAACTCGGTTCAAAGTATATACATGAATACCTGGCGAGCTTTTGTTCAATAGCTTATTTTAGAATCCGGGGTGGCGAAAATAATCAAAAATAAAGGCAAACGAGCTCTGGATGAAACGGGTGCTGTACGACCAAATAACGAGGAAACGTTTTTCGTCCCGTCGTTGCGAGTGCTTGATACTATAGCGAATACGTATTCGAAGTACCATTATTGCAATTTTATTTTAGTTCTTTCAAAAATAATTACCACCAAACTGTTAAGAAAAACGTCTTCGTGTGACATTTCTTAGCTTATTAAAATTAAAGTGTATGGTAAATGTCTAGTCACGCATCGCACAGTCACAACACCTGTACTCGTTTCGCGTTCTTGGCCAATGGCATCTCTGTTTGTTGGCATTAGTGGATGCCTCTATACTCACGGACTATATACCTGCTGTGTCAGCGAAGATTGCCGTGCGCGCGTTTTATGATTGTAACGCTACCAGGAGATGCATACGAATTTCAGTCTAACAAGAATTCACCCTGGTCCAGGATTCGAACCCGGTAGCAACGCCTTTCCGAGGTGGACGCTCTAACCTACTGAACTGACGAGGCAAATGGTTGCGTTATAGGGTGAATTAATCGACAACGCGAAGCTGCTGCGTATACTTCTCCATAGCTTTAATAGGCGTCTTATATAAATCTGTATATATAGCTACTAAGTCTGTAGCAAAAGGGCAAAGGGGTGATGAACAACTTTTCCAAGTAATTAGCGAATGGCTTCAATACCAGAGTTCGTTTCCACACGATTGGACTGTCGCGAAAATTGGTCGAATATCTAAACAACGAAGGGTGTTACAGGGGTTTGTTGCGCGCTTTGAGCTCTTTCCATCTTCTCTCGTCGCGACGAGTGCACAGGGTAGGAATGACACGGGGCAAAGAAGTAACCGAAAAACTTGTGACGCAAACTGAGAACTAGGAAAAAGTGACAGGTAGGCGCCGTATTCTTCTTTCTCTTGCTTCTTCCAATTCTTCGCTCTGCGAGAAAATTTACGTCAGTGCACCTCGTGACCTTGAGTGGTCGTGGTAATATGCGGTCGCTCTCTCCCGTTGTGATTCCTGTGCGCAAGCGTGACTCACTGTGTAATATTAGCAGACTGGAGAAGAGAAAAAAATTAATTTATTGATACGAAATGAGGGTTGAAAAGGGGAGAGCCAGGCTGGACGGACGGAGCGCGGAGCCGGCACTGGTGGCACCCCGTGTGACGGATCGCCTCTGATCCGAACTCCGTTCTCCATTTATGTCGGCTATTGGTCAATAGCATGATATACTACGCTGTTACAAGTGACACAGCTGGTGACTGCAGCTCAGAATAGAGATACAGAGCTCAGGCCTCTGTATGAAAAGAGGGCACCTGAGAAAATGGCCAATTCGCGCTGCTCTCCTTGCCGTGCACGACTGCTTGAGCTTTGGCTTCTGAAATGTTTGTATACGAGTGTCTGTTATCCGCAGTAAGTGCTTTCTCACCAAGCGCCTGGAATGACTTGTAACTCCCTTATTGCTTCATGGGACACGTTTTCTCGTGGAAATAGAGCAGGTTCGTTTCGCGATGTACGTGAAAGTGTATATTTACTTGTTTACGGTTTACAGAGATTCGACTGAAATCTTGCACCCTGTAAATTCCTGGGAGGTATCGCCTCATATTTTCTCTTTCTTTCTTTCTTTCTTTCTTCTTTCTTTCTTTCTTCTTTCTTTCTTTCTTTCTTTCTTTCTTTTCTTTCTTTCTTTCTTTCTTTCTTTCCTTGCTTCTTGTCGTTAATTTAGGCAATTTAGGCAAATTGTTGTTAATTTGCCTAAATTCTGCTCTGTTTGTGCATATACTATACACCTTGCGCTGGTCTTCCTAACGCTGCTTAACCTTTCTTTTGCAAGTGCGCGTACCTTTCGTCCGCTTCTGTCGTACAAAAAAAAAAAAGCTGGACTGTCGAAGTACATTCTCAACATTCTACGTTACGCAGCAACTTAACGAGTACATTGGCTTCTGGAGGTGCTTAGCGGGTTGCGACCTGCTAATATGCCGCTTGGAGAGAAAAAGCGCGAGCCATGTTCGCGGTGTTCGCTAATAGAGAGCGCTGCTCGTATAAGCGCGTTTTACGACTTCGGCGCTGGTAATGAGGAAAAAATAAAGGATAGAAGAATAGCGACAGTGACAGACTCGGGGTTAGAGGAAAGAAGCCTTTTAAGAAGAGAATGATAAAGAAGGCTTTACGTCTCTGTGGATGCGACAACCACGCTCTGCCGCTGGGGCGCGGGATGTCTGGGAAGGCCGAGAGTCATTGGGACATTTCAAAAATTGCTGTAATCTTTGTCCTTATTCTTCGAGACACATGGCTCCCGGATGTCACGTACAAACCTTAAGTGGAGTGGACGCGACCACAAACGCAGCTTGAGAATCTTAACAATAATCAACTTCAGTTCACGTCGGAAGCTTGCGTGACAGATGACGCTGACAGTCAGAGGTGGAAGAGTTTTCTTTTCTACAATTGAGTTAGAAACATGGGAGAAGGAAAAAAAATTCACATAATGCTGACTTTGCGAAAAAATCTGATTAAATTTTATTTTCGTCATTGAATAGAGGATATTTGGCGAGCCTGAGGGCTCCGCAGGAGTAGAAATAAATACAACATCGAGATAACTAAAAAAGCAATCACGCTGTTACACGAAAGTTCGCAAGATAGAAATCAGTTTGTATTTTTTTTAGCGTCCGCAAAACTGACAGACATTTTCGAAGGCCTGAATAAGGCGGTAAAAACTTTATACGCTCATTTATTTTCCTTCTGTCTTCTTAAAGGTAAATAAAGTGAAGGACAGGTTGTCGCGTATGTGTGGCGCCGACTTGTCCTACATGACCAGTTGTCTTCGTAAAGTATTGAAAAATCACTAACCTCTGCACACATGGACCATCTTTCATATACTTACTCTATTCATATGAACTTCTACACCATAAGGCGTGGATGACTCAACACGGTGTTAAAAAGGTCCTCATCTTTACTTGTGTAGACGTCTACCAAAAAAAAAGGAAATATGGTTTAGACTGTTTGAATGTGTATATTATTCTTCATTTTCAATCGCTAAAGAGTGTCTTATATCCCAGCAGGCTCACCTTCTCTAAATGACCCTAGCAATACATTCAGCTTGCCCATTTCTTTAGCTGAAGTAGTACTCTTGAAGAAATACATTGAATGCATGTGTGGTTATGCCAAAATCTCCAGAACGGAACTTCTGTGCTTATTTGGCAGTTTGTATCTAATAAACATGCATAGAGGGTCCCGGTATGGTCTTCTGACCATAGAAACTTCTTTTGTATATCCTTCGCGTTGTAAATGTGCTGTAAAAATTGCCGTTTGACTCGATTTAAAAAAAAAAGAGGTAGACAACGGCTTCACCTTGATGAAATCTGCAGGCTTCTCTCGAATGACCTGTATGACCTGAGCTGGTGGAGAGAACGACGCCGTAAGTTGTAAACATGCATTGTGGCTTTGAGTTCCTTCTCGCAAAGTTGCAATGTTGCTTGTTTAGAAGGTGATAGTGGCGTCCCTACTTCCCTTCCGACGGGAAAAGTTAACACAACGCTTTTTTAAGCTCAAGGCGAAGGAGATGAGACACACACGGCGCTTCCCTGGAGTTATCATCGAAGGAAGTGGGCCTGTTAAACACGAGGGACTATAGAGAGCTCACCCGAGATTGTGCCTTTATATGGTTTGACATGTTATCCATCTTTTACAATGGGCATGCACACTCACCTCTACATCCCCATCTACATCACCGTCTACATCTACAAACCATCTACATCAGTGCCGTGTGTGTCTCATTTTTCCTTGGTCTTGCGTTTAAAAAAGGCGCTGTTTCATATCTTTACCGTGGAACCTCACCAAATCGCCCAATTCGCCTGTCCCTTCTGATCTTAGCAATCTTTTTTTTTTCTTGCGTGCATTGTGCAGTGGACACTGCATAAGTATAAGAACAGCGCCTTCTGACACGTGTACACTCTGATGGTGGGCGAGCATTATGATTTGCGATTACATTGTGTAAAGGGTTTTATGCCTTGTGTCGAACCTAACCCAAACCAGAACGAAAACCGTATTCGAGCTGGAATTTTAGCCGTATCTGAACGCAAGGCCGAACCAATACACTATAGGAACATGCTTGTACCCGAAAGGAACCCGAAAAAACAATAGCCATTACCTGTTCAGCACGAAATAGTCCAAGCATTACGGAGAGAGTCCCGCTTAGCAAATCACGACAACTCAGGAGCATGCTTAACGTATTAATTCTGGCGCAAAGCTGCACCCAAAAAGGCGGAGGAAAAAGCCAGAGGAGCGCCGATGCTCAAGAGCAGAGTTGTGCGCGAGAATAGCTATAGGTGGCAGTTTTACATGTGCTCGACGGCGTATGGATGCCTATGCCTAGACGCTCGCACTTCATACCACTAGCATTCCGCAGCTAAAATGTCGTTTCACGGACTCCGCACATTCTCCATGTTCCCATATAAGCCCTCAGGTCATCTCACTGCTCATCTCAAGCAGAACCGCAGAATGAGCACACGAACGTAAACGCAGAGGAACAAGGACTGTCCTCAAAAAAGTATAAGCAACGAGCTTTTTTGTAACGACAATTGTATACGAGACCACCCTTCAGGTGCGGCAGCCATTCTCCGTCTCCAATTGCAGTGATGAATACTCGACCATGTTCACCTAGGCAGCGGTGGTTTTCGGCCACCGCAGAGTCATTCTCAGATCTTTATGGGGCCACCTTTCTGGATGAGTCAGCCCTCCTCTGAGCGCCGTGCAGGTCGAGGTACTACTATTGCAAAAAGCGGCGCAAAGTTTCCCAGTCGGCATTGGGAATCGAACTCGGTGGGAATTGAATCCGGCGCAAGGTAGTGGAGATGTCATCCCCTATTTGGCACAGCAGTGACTCGCCGCATTGAGTGGTCTATGCGCTTTAAGCTGTCGGTTAGTTCTCCCTCGCGCCATCAACTGCGGAATCGGTATAGCGACCGCCTCAAAGAGCTTTACCGGATTCGAACATCAGACTGGACCAAATTTAAACAGCCGTTGACCATCTGCGCTGAGCGAACAGAAAACTGATGATGATGATGATGATCCTTGTTACTCTGGCGCACACCCACAAAGGGGGATCGGCCAAGAACCGGGTGGCAGGATCTTAAGTAAAATGCTTATGGTTTTTCAAACACAAAGTAATTTTGTACTGAAAAAAAATTATATAGAAAGAAAAGCCAAAAATCGAAAAAGGAGTATATCTGAGCAGGGACCGATGCAGGCTAATATATATATATATATATATATATATATATATATATATATATATATATATATATATATATATATATATATATATATATATATGGGCAGTTTAAACATGGTAATCACTTCGTTTCAATTATGTAGTCAAATACCGGAGCGCAGACGTCCCTGTGGCTATAAAGAAATTTAGTGCTGCCAAACGATAAAATTACTGCCACATTTAATTCTCATCCTAATTTTTCAGGTGGAGCTACCAGGTATCTTTTCCGCTGATAACTTCTATTGTCGTGAACCGGCACGCACTCTTTTCTTCCTCTTCTTCGTCTGCATTTTCGCTCGCAGAACACGTGCACCGATTTGTCCGGCACGAAGAACTCCGTCGGGCGAGAGGAGTACTGAGAAAGAGAGAGAAAAAGCGAAGAAAGTCAGAAGTAGAAAAGACAGTGAAAGAAATTGAGCTGAGAGAGAAACGGAAAGAGAGAGGAAGCGATGAATAGCGAGAGAGAGAAAGGACATAAAGAAAGCGAAATAACGTTAGAATGAGCGAGAAAGAAAAAGAAAGGCAAATACGGAAAAGCAAATAAACACAGACAGAAAGAGGAAGAAATAATGAAGAGAAACAGTAAAAGAGCACGAAATAAATATAAGAATAGAGAAGCGAGCCAAGACTCCCAGCTTCGCACTTCCTTCAGGCTTCCAACCACTAGTGCGAAGCTACCTTGACTTTTCTTAATTTTAACAGCACCAGTGTTGTGCTTTTACTTTTTTTCTAGTCCTCGTTCTCCAGTGCGCTAATAAAACCAAGATGAATACGTACCAACTCGCTCAAGTTGCAATTCTCATACCTTGATTTTTTTTTCGTCAACTGGGAAGATTTGTATTCTAAGGAATCCCGTTGAATTTTCTTGCGACCAGATGCTACAAGCAGGTAGATGTCAATTTTCGCTTTCATGCTCGTAATATTGTTAATTCAATGCGGGTATTGTACGGACAAAGTTATGGTACGTTGCTGCAAGTCTCAAAGCTGGTGACTTCATCAGGAAAATTATCACTTGTCCTTTTTATTTCTTTCTTTTTTATTCTATTCAATATCAGAAGGAAGACGTGTCCACCAATATCAGCAGCAAGCAAGGCATGCGCCTGTGAGGCGTATTGGCTGCAAATATATTTTTTTTTTCATTCCCGTGAATCAAAAGCTCGCAAGGCGTCTAGTAATGGCACTCTTCCCTCTTATACGACGCAGCAGTCCTGGGTTAAGAACACCGTTGCTGTCGCTTGCCAATAGGAGGCAAACTGTCGATCAGCCGCGACTGCTTAGAGTGCGTATAGGCGGCCGTCATTACTGTGTAAGTCATTCCAGTCGGAAAAGGAAGGCGGCGGCCGGGCGCTGATGTGTACCGCGGGAGGGAATGCAGGACGCAGGGCCGCGAACCTCGATATCCGTGACATTTCCAGGCCGTTATGATGAAAAGGCAGAAACTCAGACAACAGAAAAAAAAAGAGAGACATCTCTACCGAGTTGCTTGTTACCGTTATAACTTCTCTTCCGCCTTTTCTCGGAGTTCCACCTCTAAGGAGGTAAAAACAAAACAACACTGCGTGCCGCCAGATTCCCTATCGAGGCGAAAGACGGCGAGCGCGCAGCCGGGGAAATACCGCGGCAGCGGCGCAAGGGTGACCTCAAAAAGAAGAAGAGCGTGCGGGCTGTCCGCACAGCGTGCGGTCTGGTGCCACGCACTGTTACGGGATCGGGGTGGGGAAACGGACCACCACCACCACTGCTGCCGCCTTTTTCGCTCCTCTCGGCGTCGTCGTTTGTAAATTTGGGGGCCTGAGTTATGTGACACGCCGCGCGCGGGACACGCCCCGATGAAACCGGCCTTCTGGGGGCCGCCCCGGGAACGATCAAGCCGAGTGACCCCTGCAGAGATATAATAATAATATTACAAAAGAAACAACAAGCGGGGTGCATAAACTCGCGCATATAAGGCGCGCGATATATAGGTATAAAGTGGGAGTCAATGCCGTGTCACCGACTTTATATGACGCTGCGACGACCGAAGAGTTGCGCGCGTATGGCTGCTGAAGAAAAGGAAAATAATAATAATAGTCATAATATTTGAATCCGCCATCTCGGAGTGTGGCTGGATTGTATATATATATATATATATATATATATATATATATATATATATATATATATATATATATATATATATATATATATATATTATATATATATATATATATATATATATATATGTGTGTGTGTGTGTGTGTGTGTGTGTGTGTGTGTGTGTGTAAAAGCAAAAAGTACCTGTGCAGTTACGCGAGACCAACCTTCCCCCCGCAGGAGAGACGAAAGAGAGCCACGCGCGCTGGCCGAATGCAGCTTGCGCGCATGACGGAGCCGGATTGAACAGCCGCGTGCACTAGAAGCCGAAGACAGGATTTTCGTTACGCCGGCCGTTCTGTATAAAATATGCATTTAGGGTTGGGGCCGAAACTCGGGGAATTTCTCCGCGCTGCCACGGCGGCGCAACCCTGCCAGATTCACCCCCCAACCCCCTGGCTTTTCGCTTCGACTTCCGCGCAACAGGGCAATCTGTGGCAGACACGAGACGAGGATACGTATACCAAAAGTTAAAACGAAAAAAGCAGGGGGTGACGTGTAAAGTTGACGAAACCGAAAAGAGACCGTGGGCGTGGAAATAGGAGGCATGCACAGCATGGAAGAAGCGGTCGTCAGAGAAGCTTGAGGAAAACGGTGTATTTGGGAAGGGAGCCAAAGAGATTTGTGCGGGCTTGCTATAGTAGGACGTCGTTTCGGTTTCACGTCGTTGAGGCCTTAAACCTGCGTTTCTTCCTTGCACTTTCGAGTGAAGGTATACATCTTAAAAAGGAGGCACAAGTTAGCCATGGACGGATGCAGGGTTCTCCTTCCAGTTTTGGTTTTAGTTTCTCTCTTTCTCACTGCAAATGCACGGTTTACGTGGTGAAGCGCTCATCAGTTGCAAGCGTGAAAAGCAAGCATTGAAAAAAAATTCGATTTCTACATTTTTTGATCTCCTATAATACTCGCGATAGTAAAAAATAAAACGAAATGGAAAGCGTGTAAATCGTTTGTGGACCTCCTGGTGTATGTGCGTCCTACGCTTCCCAAAGGAACGAACACCTGTTTACGGACATTTTTGTACATTATATGTAAGAAACAGTGCTCTCCGACTTTCGGGTTTCATTTATTTCAGAGGATGTTGGTAGGCTGACGACCAGTCAGTCGTGTGGTCCCAATGCTGAGCTGTCGTAGGCCGCAGATATCAACGTATATCTAGCTAGACCTTCCCTAAGGATTTTGATTTCTCGTGTGGACGTAACCTTTTACGCCAATCCCTATCGGGACCATGCATCATGAAATCATCTCGATGCGAGTTCCAATAAAAAAATGACATTTGTGAGTTTGTCGAGATATCATGTGGACGTCAATGCGTGTGCACATTCGCCGCTTCTCCGCCATGTTTACTTTGTTTCTGTTTTTCTTTTTTATGATTTTTTTGCAAATTTAGGGTGTTGTATTTTCAGCAATATGCGTGCGTAAGGGTAAATCAGCAGCGTAGCCATTGGGCAACCGCAGTGGCTGTGTGTACCATATCCAGGAGTTTATTCACTATAGTATAGTTTAAGATCGACCCACTGAGATGAATGCCTTTGCTGTAACCTCGTGTTTTATGTGGGGTTGCCTTCTAGGTTGTAGTGATCGCTCTGCCGCGGTGGTATAGTGGCTAAGGTACTCGGCTGCTGACCCGCAGGTCGCGGGATCGAATCCCGGCTGTGGCGGCTGCATTTCCGATGGAGGCGGAAATGCTGTAGGCCCGTGCGCTCAGATTTGGGTGCACGCAAAGAACCCCAGGTGGTCGAAATTAACCAGAGCCCTCCACTACGGCGTCTCACATAATCCTATGGTGGTTTTGCGACGTTAAACCTCACATACCAACCAACCAAGCTAGGTTGTAGCGATCATGAAAAGATAAAAAATAAACGCCAAGCCTGTGAGGAAGGCGCAGCAAAGTCACAGCAAAAGCTAGAAGAGCGGCCTTTCAGAGCCTTTTCTAAACACTCATTGGGTAACTACTGCGAGCCCACTTGCTTGATGTCGACTACGGCATCAATAATAAAAATTTTAGGGTAGTAGGCCGGCATTCGCTATGCTATTTTTTCGTCATTCTTGTGAGAAGCGTGGTATCTGCTAAATTATTGCGAGGAATTTTGTGCCAATTGTTCATGCAGTAATTGACGACGATGAGGAATTATGCCTGAAGTTGTTATGCGCCATAGTTAATAGCTGGACAAAAAAGAATCTTTCGTAATGGGTTGGAGCATTACACGACCCACTCGTTACGCTATTCGCATTGTACGGCGACTGCTTGTTCTTTCGCTCTTTTAAAACGCTTTGTGAGTGGTATACTAACGCGATTGCTTCTCGACATCAAGCCTGCCCAAGGCAAGTGTGCCAACAAATCCCAAGCGCCGGCGTGCTTGGGATTCGTACCAGAGTGGTTGTCGATGGTAGAGCCCTTGGCAGCACTCATTGAATTTTAGTTTGTGTCGGACTGTTACTGCTTGTTTTTTCGTTTGATTGTGGGCTTGTGGTTTGATGTACACGCCTATAAACAGGCAATGAAGCAAAAAAAAAAAACGGCGTGGCTCAGTGGTAGAATACAGGGGCTGACTCTCAGCAAACCCGGGTTTGAGCTCCATTGTGTCGATAATAAGTTTTTTCTTCTAAGTTCGTGCGATGTGGTTTCGGACACAGGCGGCGGCGGCGGACAACAGTTCGTGATCCGAGTTGTAAACTCGTAACATCTTTCGCTGTAAAAGTCGTATCACCAGGCTGCAGAGTATATTCATTAATATGCGAATTGTGAGACGGAAACAGCTAACAGTAAAGATCAAAGTAGGTTGTTCTCATCTCGTTATGCTATACTTTACAGCTGCCTTCGTGCGTCGTTGACATTCCTATTAAGTAAAAGCTTGGCGGACGCTTGAGCTTCGCCTTCAACAGTAGAACCCGATGGCATAATTGGGCTCCGTTCGCATTGCTTTCAACCATGTGGCAATTGGAAAGGAACGTTTTACGCTTAGCATACATTAGCCGTTTGAATCTGTCCTATAGAATATCTAGATGTGCAGTTGCTAAGCGCCCACTACGTCATAGTGTTTTTTTTAATAGGCGAAGTACCCACTAGTCGTCCCTTGTCACGTGCTCTTAGGCACCTGCACAATTTTTTGTAATGGGTGGGCAGACAATCCAATAGCTGTGTCAATCACTTGTTTCGACGCACAGTGCGATCCTAGAATTCTGCCACGCATTATTACTTGCGCTAAGGAGACTCATTCCACTATACATGACATTCATACTGTGTTTCCTTCCAAGGCGATTTCGAACAATGACGTGACTCGTTTGTAAACATCTGCTTGTCACACAGGATGACCTGGGTTCCACTCTTACTCTGAAGCTGAAATATTTATTATTTATTGTGTTTGCATCTTCATCGATTGACATGGACAAGATGTTTTTTCGCTCACAACCAATGACACGAAAGCTAGAATTTCTGCGAAACGAGCTCTTTTACGCTATCGCTTAAAATGCCTATAAATTCTACCTTTGACTTAGGCCAGCGACGATATTCTAAAGCTTTCTAACGGTTCCAACTTACGGTGACGCAGAAGATTTCGCAAGGGAGAAGGGAGTGATTGTTGGCATACTCGTGAAAAATATAGCAAGCGTATACGGGTTTGGCAGATGTAAGACACGTTGACCCAATAGAGAGTCCGTTGGGTTTTTTTCGTGTAAGCAAGCACACGTGCGAGAGTAACAACCACAAATAGAGAGCGGGGTGGTGGTATTTGCGAGCTTGTGTTCGAATAAAATAGCACCGCGGTAGTGCAAGCCAGTAACTTTCGCTTTCGAAACGGTCGAGTGATGTTCCACGAGACAGCGGATTCTAAAGCATTAGGAAGGACGGCTCTTACTCTCCGCTTGCACGCCACGTCGCTTACAGTTGTCTGGACTGCACTGTTCAACGACGAAGAAGACTTGAAAACTGTTTCTTCGCCTCGGTCACTGGCCCTTCGTCATTGTCGATGTGCGTAGTTGCAACGTCGCGAGGCACCTTTTGTCAGCATCGCATTATATAAGCTTGCAAGGTGTCATAAAAAATATATATATATATATATATATATATATATATATATATATATATATATATATATATATATATATATATATATATATATATATATTATACGTATTAGATACCCTACAACTTGTGTGGAATGAAACAGGTCTGCAAATAACAAACTATATATATATATATATATATATATATATATATATATATATATATATATATATATATATATATATAGTTTATTGTTTTGCAGACCTGTTTCATTCCACACAAGTTGTAGGGTATCTAATACGTGCAAATTCTCTATTGTACACTGATACGCGGTTGCAGTTGTATATGCACTATAGCCACGTACCTTCGGTAATATATAATCTTGTTTCTTAAACTACTGATAATGACTTGACCGTGTGATACGCAAAAAAGCGACTTATATATGTGCCCTGTGTGCCATCTGTAACCATTCACTCCGACGAAGGCAGGCCCACCTGCCGAAACGTTAGTAAAACGTGTTTTCGCACGTTTGTCGACTTCTTTTTCTACCGCATATATATATATATATATGTATATAATATATATATATATATATATATATATATATATATATATATATATATATTACCTTCTATATGGTAAGAAATATAATGAAAGAAAGACTTCCCGCAGCCAGAGGAAACAAAGCGTCGCCCGCCACGTGTATAGAAGGTAATATATATATATATATATATATATATATATATATATATATATATATATATATATATATATATATATATATTATATATATATATATATATATATTACCTTCTATACACGTGGCGGGCGACGCTTTGTTTCCTCTGGCTGCGGGAAGTCTTTCTTTCATTATATTTCTTACCCGCACGGGTCGGCAAAAAGCACACATACAAATATAGAAGTCACCGTCACGCGCGATATCTGTTCGATATTTGGACATCACCACGTGAGCGCATCATCAGGTCTCAATCGAGGAACTTTCTTAATACTTTAATGAATGACACGCTCTTTGGTCATTGAGGATGGCTTGTGGACGTCATATGGTAGCGCGCGCGTTTTTTCAAATTTTTTCGACCGTTTTGCAATATTTGCTGTGGTCTCTTGATTGTATATTCGCAAGTGGCACTACCCATTTGTCAGTGGGTGTCGGGCTACGAACTCTCTTAGTAAATCAACGATGCGCCGGCTTCGATTGCCTTGACCTACAGGAGCCTAAAAAGTTTTCAGAAAAGTCGGCACCACATCATTTGTTCGTTTTATTCTTCACAACAAGCGGTAGATATCAATGCGTGCACAATTCTGCAGGAAAAGGTAAACACAAGCCTATTATGTTTCGTGAGTCGAAAAGTCTGGCATCCGACAGTAACAACGCCAACTGCACGAACATTGCGCCACTGACGTCATGCGAAAACGTCTTCATGTGACTTCGTGCATACCGTCATGTTGTGACGTCACCTGGCTGTGTCATAACACGACATCGTTCTCTGTTTGGAGGTTGGCAGTTATACCGGAGTTTCGCAACACCGCGTGAGATGCAGAGCACTCCGATGTTTGAGGGGGATGGCTTAGGTGGTTGGATAAGTGCATGCGACTGAGAGTGTCAATGTAATATAGTCAAGGCCTCGTGGGACCATATAGGCTTTCGCCTGTACGCTTCTTAACAATGCTTAAAGAGATTGTAACTTTTGCACGAGCGGGGGTGAACTGCAGATCAATTAACAGGGAAAACTGGGCCAACTTCCTGGATAGTGTGAGGTTCACTCATAGATCAATTGCCACAATTCGTGCATGGCTGAAACACACACACACACACACACACACACACACACACACACACACACACACACACACACACACACACACACACACACACGCGCGCACACACTTAAAAGCTTTCGTCATCCTGTGCTCTTATCAACGTCCTCATCGGGAGCTTCATTTTACTGATCCTGGTAGCTCGAACTAGTAGTTCCTATGTCAACAAATAATTGCCCGCAGCAAACCCGTAGTAGAATACCTGCTTGCAGCCTGCATATAGGAACCGCCTTTACTTCTCTCACCGCACGCATCTAAAACAAAAGAATGGGGCAATCGCCCTGCATGACGTCCGTACTTACTCCGCGAAGCGCACTACTGAACTGCGCTCTAATTAAGAGTCACTAATGGAATCACTGTTGTCTTATTTGCGTGGCACTGATTCGACGGCGTGCCGCTGCTGCGCCATTGCCTTTTGGGCCAAACAGAGCCCTGCTCGTAGGATCCCGAAACGGCCGTTGTGAGCCTCATTTCCGTAGCAAAGCGGTCATCGCGAATGTCGGGCAGGCGTGCTGTTATTATTTATGGTGCCCGCTGGTCGCAGCCGACTCGGGCCGAATGCGTCATCCGCCCTGGAGGCCTCCTCTGCGCGGAGGTTGAAGATTGCTTTCTGCTGCGTTTCCGGGGCGCTCGTACAATTTGCGGTCGGGTGACCCACATGTGCCAAGCCGTATACGTCAGACTCAATACATTTTAATTAGTGCAAATGTCTATCGCCTTAATTTTAGTAAACGGATTTGCTATAAAGTGGAAACACCAATGTCGCCGAAAAAAAAAAGGACGCATTAAGCTTAAGTGTTGTACGTTGGTATAACGACGAGGCCTAGCGCATTCAGAAACTGGACACCGACGTGCCCCCTGTCTTCTTCTCTATGTCCAGTTTTCACGCGCTAAGCCTCGCCAGAAATGGAAGCTATACCAAACCAACTTCCAGGTTGTATACCCGAGCACCTGCAGGTAAACCGAGGAGTGCACGCAGTGAGCAGTGTGACGCAGTACCCCACTGAGTGAGGAGACTAGAGGAGTGAGCGAATGTATACTTTTATTAGGGAACTGCCGTCATGTGAACACATAGTGCTTTCTTATAGGGTGCTTGCCTAGTTTATATTTGTGTATTCGTTTAACATTTTTACAAGACTGTGTGTTGTGTATTTTAGTTAAATGTGCATTAACCTCAGTGAATTTCACCTCAATAAGTTACTTAAATGTATATATATATATATATATATATATATATATATATATATATATATATATATATATATATAGTGGGAGTAATAATTCAATGGGCCAGTTAATCTTCGTGAAGGTATGGGATATGGCACAACGGGAGCGTTGTCAACAAGGATAAATATATTTATTTCCCAACAGTTTCGGGAGGGCTCCTCCCTTCATCAAGGGATGTGTTATACTGACATGAGCTTCCAAACTTCGTTGCTGCCGCGTCCCTCTCGCCTTGAAAGATGTTTGCGAGAGTGAGAGGGAACTAGAAAAAGGAAAAAAACAAAAAAAGGGGAGAAAAAAGACGAAAAAAGAAAGAAAAGAAAGAAAGTAAAAAAGAGGAAGAACCATTGTCAACACTGAGAACGAAGCCAACTCTGAGAACGAAGCCAACTGTCCATCTACATCCACATACGGTTCATATCACGGATATGAACCGTATGTGGATATGAACCGTATGTGGATGTAGACGGACAGTTGGCTTCGTTCTCAGTGTTGACAGTGGTTCTTCCTCTTTTTTACTTTCTTTCATTTCTTTCTTTTTTTCGTCTTTTTTTCTCCCCCTTTTTTGTTTTTTTCCTTTTTCTAGTTCCCTCTCACTCTCGCAAACATCTTTTAAGGCGAGAGGGACGCGGCAGCAACGAAGTTTGGAAGCTCATGTCAGTATAACTCGTCCCCTGATGAAGGAAGGAGCCCTCCCGAAACTGTTGGGAAATAAATATATTTATCCTTGTTCACAACGCTCCCGTTGTGCCATATCCCATATATATATATATATATATATATATATATATATATATATATATATATATATATATATATATATATATATATATATATATATATGCTGTCTTTCGTGTACACTGTACACGCGTGCTGTAGTCGAAGTGTGTACTTTGCCATGTGCGCAGCGTTTTTTTACGAAGCGTCAGTATGAACAGGATTTCCGTACTCGCGAATTAGTGATCCGCAAAGTACATCACGCGTTCACGCGCTAGTCAGACACGTGCGCTTTTCTTGTGCCGAAGATGGCGCTAGAGCTGCTTTACACGCCAAATGCTGTTTTTTTAAACTACGTTGAAACAAAAATATTCCTCAGAATGAACCAGACGTAATAACTACGAGTTATGTGTGAGTTGATACGCTGGCCATACTCATTTCAAAAATAACGAATGCCCAAGATTAATCGCTGTGGTTGGAATCACGTTTCGGAGGGTTTCATCACATAAGATTACCTGTACATGTTAGTGATTACGATAGACTTTTGTGATATATGCATATGCACAGAAGCGCTGTGATCACGCTTGTTGCGATGGTTTCGAATTCTGAAGTGCTGTACCGCAAACAAGCGGGGGAGACATCTCTAGAACGTTCGGGATGAAACAACAGGACACTTGAATAAATGGCTTTAGTAACACACAGGAGTGAGTTTATTTCGAGTAAGCCTCACGTATCTGAGAGCTGCTGTCTCAAAACAAACACCATGGGCTTCCCTCCAACCCCCCCCCCCCCCCGCCCATATATTTCTTTTTTTTCAAAATTTGATCTGCACCCCACGTTAATTCTGTGATATATCAATCGGTGATATGTGTTCGGTGACCTTAACGGTAGAGCCCTTTTATCGACGAGCCTTTCATCGGCCGCTGGTTGGCGCAATTGTGCGCAGGGAGCAGATACACCGTCGATGTTAAGTGGGCTGCTTTGTCCAAGTGCGATGTTGGTCTAGTTGATATATTTTTTTGAGGTATGGTTATGGAGCAATGTAAACGATTGCGCACGCATGCACGCACGCGCGCGCGCACACGCACACATACACGCACTACCTCCCCCCCCCCCACACACACACCTCTGTCATGGTGGTCAACTGCATGGTCATGGTTCTTGATTGCTGAACCCAAGGTCGCGGCGTCGTATCCCAGCCGCGGTGGCCGCATTTTCGATGGAGGCGAACATGCTCAATTCCCGTGTACTTAGATTTAGTGCTCGTTTCCGAGCCCTC
This sequence comes from Rhipicephalus annulatus, assembly GCA_013436015.1. NCBI lineage: Eukaryota > Metazoa > Arthropoda > Arachnida > Ixodida > Ixodidae > Rhipicephalus > Rhipicephalus annulatus. The sequence continues at coordinate 132,419 of WOVY01011104.1, read as the reverse complement.
AAAAATATTCCTCAGAATGAACCAGACGTAATAACTACGAGTTATGTGTGAGTTGATACGCTGGCCATACTCATTTCAAAAATAACGAATGCCCAAGATTAATCGCTGTGGTTGGAATCACGTTTCGGAGGGTTTCATCACATAAGATTACCTGTACGTGTTAGTGATTACGATAGACTTTTGTGATATATGCATATGCACAGAAGCGCTGTGATCACGCTTGTTGCGATGGTTTCGAATTCTGAAGTGCTGTACCGCAAACAAGCGGGGGAGACATCTCTAGAACGTTCGGGATGAAACAACAGGACACTTGAATAAATGGCTTTAGTAACACACAGGAGTGAGTTTATTTCGAGTAAGCCTCACGTATCTGAGAGCTGCTGTCTCAAAACAAACACCATGGGCTTCCCTCCAACCCCCCCCCCCCCCGCCCATATATTTCTTTTTTTCAAAATTTGATCTGCACCCCACGTTAATTCTGTGATATATCAATCGGTGATATGTGTTCGGTGACCTTAACGGTAGAGCCCTTTTATCGACGAGCCTTTCATCGGCCGCTGGTTGGCGCAATTGTGCGCAGGGAGCAGATACACCGTCGATGTTAAGTGGGCTGCTTTGTCCAAGTGCGATGTTGGTCTAGTTGATATATTTTTTTGAGGTATGGTTATGGAGCAATGTAAACGATTGCGCACGCATGCACGCACGCGCGCGCGCACACGCACACATACACGCACTACCTCCCCCCCCACACACACACACCTCTGTCATGGTGGTCAACTGCATGGTCATGGTTCTTGATTGCTGAACCCAAGGTCGCGGCGTCGTATCCCAGCCGCGGTGGCCGCATTTTCGATGGAGGCGAACATGCTCAATGCCCGTGTACTTAGATTTAGTGCTCGTTTCCGAGCCCTCCACTACGGCTTCTCTTCTCATAATCATGTCGTACTTTTTAGATATTAAGCCCCATAAGTTGACCCCCCTCCCGCGGTTGAGAGCGAATGATAGGACTGTAAGGAGGACAGAGGGAGTACCAAGAAATCATGTGGAAGAGCGTTTTTTTTAAATCTTCAATGAAGAACTAATGAGCACTGCATTTTGCCGGATTAGATTTTATATGCTCTGGGCTGCTTCGGTGATGTTGAAGTAGATGATAAAGGAAATTTCAAGGAGCGTATGTTAGCACCTCTATAATAATTTTAAAGCTAAATGTGTAGAAGTGTGGCAGCCACCGGTCAAGGCGTGTGCCTCATCACACAAACGAATGGAGCAGCGCAAATTTTGGCTGAAGCCGGACACCGCACGTTGCGAACTGTTCCCTCGAGATGTAACGTGAGAAGAATGTGTAAGCACTAGCGGCTCCGCTAGTTGCTGCCTATATGCTAAACAGAAAGAAACAGAAAAAGGAAGTGGGGGGTAGGGAAAAAAAACTGCATTTTTTTCCACGTTGTCATTTCATATGCATACCTCGGCTCCTATTTCGGCGAGCAGGGTACGTGCGATCAAGTGATGCTGTCAGATTTGAAAGCGCCCGAAGACTTGCCACGTGACAAAAATATGCTAATTCAGAGCAAAATATAAGCTAAGAACGGTTGCGGGTTGGTCTAGCCGAACTCTTGTAATAATTTGCGTAAGCAAGTGGTACATTTTGGCAATAAGGCTGTTAATGTTGGAAGCAACCGCGTAGCCAAGCTTGCAGAATTCTTGCCGATATTTTCTCCGCCATGGTGTCGTTACTACAAGTCAACTTGAACACCGCTGCCGACGGGCTCAATCCTCACAGTCTCAAACACAGAGTCGATGCCTTTGTAGGTGCTGGCTACGGCTCTTCGCGGGGCACACTGCCGGAGTAAAAAATAGAGCAAGGACAGAAAAGCGTGAAATATGCAGGAGGTGGTCAGACATCGCATACATTTATCAAATTTTGTACCCGAATGAGTAAATTCAGTTTCTGAACAGAGTAAAGTGGTGTTAAAGGACGCGCACATTTCTGCAAGCAAGATAAATGGCGAAAAATAGTGAAAAAAGAGAAAGAAAACAAAAACAAAACAAAAGCATATCAGAGTCGCTATAAGTTTCGCAGACGAGACGGCGAACGTGTGTGGATCTCAATCCGCCTTGCTCTTACTTCGAATGCCTCTCTCTCCTTTTTCTTCTCTTTCCTCTTTTCTCTGTCTCGTTTTTCTATTCCCCTTCCTCCCTTCCCCAATCTCCCAGTGTAGGATAACCAACCAGAAATTTCTCGTTATTAAGCCTGCCTTCTCGCCTTCTGTTTGCTTCCTTCCTTCCATCGCCACGACGAGGTGAAATGCGTGGGATGCTCGTCCATAACTTAGCCTTTGTCATAAGATTACGGAGATTTTACTCGTGAAGGAGGCGTCCGCCATCCGCCACAAGCACTTTACTGCATGACCGACGCTCCTTGGATATTTGGTGGCATTACCGTTTTTGTCTGTGCATTTTTGAAAAAATTGAGAGAGCGAAATAGTGGACGTTAAGGTAAAACAAGATATCGCCCCTGGCATAAAGCGTTAATCCACTATATATAGATTATAGAGCAGGATATGAACATGACTTCCGCAAGAAATTTCAATTTATGGTTATTGCACTACTGCGCATTGTTGCACATATGCAACATCTCTTTATTAATTCACGGAGCGTGTATATGGGTGCGCCATCAACCGAATGGTACCCCTATGCGTGCCGAACTACTTGCCATATGGGGAGCGACTGCAAGCCTCCAATACACTATACAGAAACCCCTTAGTGTCTTTACCGACTCGCACGCGGCCTACTCGGAAATATTTCGCCCAGCGCCGGAGGATGCTACAGCTGCTGCTATTCAAAGCATCATTCGTAGGCATGAAAATGCCGGAAGGCCGATAGATATTATCTGGACGCCGGGTCATACGGGTTTGCCCGAGGGCAATACGGCGGCACACGCCGCTGCTGCTTCCGCAGGTGGGTCGACCAATCTGTCTCTGGCACCCTTCAGGGTGATCGCGTATGAGCTCTTAAGTCAATGGCTCCCTCGGTAGCCACAATGCACTACGTGCGCACGTCCCTGAGTCATGCTAGTCAAAAAACGCATTGCGCAGGTTACCCCACCAGTCCTACTTTCCAACAAATGTTCGCTTTCGTGCTCTCAAGAAGTCTTCATTAATAAGGTCTACTCGAATTCTGCATACTCACCATACTCTTCAGCAAAATGGTGCCAACCGGACATTGCGACAGTGACGTGCAATCACTGCGGGCTGTGCTGCCACGCCGACCTTCACCACTTACTGTGGCAGTGTTCCGCATTTGAAAAAAAGTGAATGGCAATACAAGCTTTGCAGTCCACAAATTATCGGGAAGCGCTCCTTACGGACCCGGACACGCAGCTATTAATTGCGCAATATGGCAGTCAGAGCAGCCTGATCAACAGGGGTTTAGGGGGGGTCCGACAAACCACAGTACTGACCCTATACCGCCTCAGTACTAGTGATGGTGAATACAATAAGTGCAAAACTTATGACACTGTGAACTAGTTGTGTAGTTAGAGAGTCCCGCATATCCCCTCAGAGGCCATGCGCCTCCCCTTTTTTCGTTTTTTGATAAAGGACTTTCCATCCATCCAATTCACAGACCTATACCTTCAAGTTCTTTAACACTTGTACTCCAGTGACTCTCTAAGAACTTGACCAAGAAATATTTCCAACTTTGGAAAAGTGTTACTCATACTTTCATGCTAGGAATTAATGGGTGGGTAAATGTTTCGCAGAAAGTACATGACATTACTTCTACATAATTAAAGAATGCAGCTGTCACTGCAATCGGTGACAGAATAACCTAAAGCTGTGCTGTAAGAGTCTTTGTATTTGTTCAGGTTGCTTTCTGTGCGGGAAATAGGTGTTGGAAGAAAATATTCCGGATTGTCTATCTCTTTAGAAGTACGTTTTAGCTCTTGCTGTTTGCTGATGTGTTTTATTTACAATGTTAGAAAACTTGGCTTCGAGTTAGGAAAAGTTTGTTTCCTTATCCAAGCACGAAATTACCCAATACAGAGGCAGTTTTTTTAAGAGACTGGCGCTTTCTACGGTGGTTCTTTACTTTCTTCAGCGTGCGCGTTGAAAGTTACAAACTAAGGCCAATGATCTCACAAAGCACACCCGCTTGGGAGCAAGTTTGAATATGGCGTCACTAAATAAATAAGCGCGGCCAAAGTTGCAGTAAAAGTGCTGTTTTCACTCTCTTGTTTCACAAATTGCCCTTTTTTATATGCATAGAACCTCCGAGTCAGCTTCAGCATAATCATTTCTGACTCTTGACGTACCAAAACTACGAGATGATTATGGGGATGCTTTTGGGGGGGGGGGGGAGGGGCTTTAGAAATTTCAATCATCTGATGTTCCTGAATGCGCACTGAATCGAAGTACACAGGCCTTATGCATTTCGCCTCCATCAAAATGCGACCGATGCGGCCGGAATCAAACCCGCGACGTATAGGGGTCGGCAGCTGATAACCGTAAGCGCTGCACCGCCTTGGCGGCCCTTGACATGTAATGCACATTTAGTTGCATATTTTTAGAAGGCGTAATAACTGGCTTCATACCCAGAATTGGCCCCTGACAATTTTCGAATTCATCATGTCATGATCAGCGAAAATCGCATGAATGTGTGTAAGTGAATGTTTCGAAATAAATAGATGAAATTTTGATAATTAGTTCATTGCGCGCTCAACTTTCCTAAGCAAGATCATGCTCGTGTTTAAGAATAATTCGGCACGAGATACGGGGGTATACTATAGTATGTTTCTCAAAAAATCTAGAAATTTTCTTAGTAGTAAAAACAGACGAATATTATGGTAGGAATTGACTGATCCGAATTATTGTCAAAGTAATGCAAGCCCTTACATTCTGTCTAATCAAGCCTAAGGCGCTGTGGTTAGGACATCGAACTATAGATGTATATAGAGTTGGAATCTCTCCGTCAAACTTACATTATATAAGCGAGCGCAAATTCTTGAGAGAGTTGGTGCATGGTTGATTATTACAGCGCGAGAACGGACAAATGACTATATAGGAAGAAACCCAGACGAGCGTTGACGATCAGTGCTCGTATGTGTTTTTTTTTTTTCGGTATAGTCCTTTGTCCCTTTTTGCGCTATTGTCGGTACATAACGAAACCTTTATTTCTTTTAACACGATGGCGTTAGAGTGCTCGTTTCGCAAAAAATCCGGCGTCGGCGTCGTTGGTTGTGGCTGAAAAATTGGCGTTGTTCGCGAGTGAAACTTCGAGATAGATGAAACTAAGTAAATAATAAAAAAAGTGTTCTGTCTTATTCAAAATCAAACCGAGGCCTTCCACGTGGTGAGCGGGTGTTCTAAAACGAAGCCATGTCAGTGATCGAAACAACTTCGTAAGGAAGCGCTAAAATAATGCCATGTAGTGGGTGGAGTCTCCTTAGCACTTATTGCGTGGAAAAATCGAAGAATCGCACCACGCGTCAAGACATGTGAAATGCGCAATGAGTGGGTAGTTTAAAGTTGCCCACCATTACAAAGGGGGCAGATGCGCTGCTGCGCGTCACACCTTATGGACGTGCACTTTCGCCAATCTGCAAAAAGGATGAGTTACGGTGAATTGGGCATTGCAGATAGGCGTCCTATATGAGATAGCTTGAAAGAGTCAGTGTTGCACGCACACAGGCGTTCCTTCTCTCGCGGCTGGTCCCGCCGCGGTGGTATACTGGTTATGGCGCTCCAATGGTATCCCTATAATGTCGCGGGATCCAGTAGGTGGACAGCAACATCGTGGCTCACGCAAAGAATTGTGGGCTACAGCGCCCGTCTGCATCAACTTCCGGTTCGAGAAGTCGGGCCGCCATACGGGCGTCGCTTCCTGCGTGTACCGCCCAGCACTCGCGGTGGCCTTTTCTCACAAATTGCTGCCTAATACTTTGAAGAGCTATACAGTTTGGTTGACTAACAAATGCTACCACTATGAGACAGTTATAATCGTGGAAGTGGTTCATTCTTCATTCAAGCGGCATGCACCTCCGGAAACATGCTTGTTGCTTTGCCTACAAAGGGCGTTATCACACATCTTTTGTTACACACAATGAGTTTCTAGACATCATATCATCACGAAATATCCGTCCATTTGTTTTGATGCTGCTACGCGTAAAATTATTAATTTGATTTTGTGTCGCAAAGACAGCAGCTAGGAATCAGGTATACTGAATGGAAATAGTGAACAATTCGTTACTCTGAAAATAAAATGCGCTCGTAGTTTTCTGGCTTTCTTACGTCTTTCCCTTTATACCGTGAGATCCCGTTCTCTCGCGCACTCGAACATTTGTTTCAATATATGCGAAATTCTCCGCAAACAACAAACACAGCACAGCCTTTCGGTACTTTTCGCTTGCAAGTCTGACACAATAAAGACGCCATACCATGCTATTCGTTGCTTCAAAAGTTACTTTGATCGTTTTACGTCCCACGATATCATTAGTAGAGCGGTCGTTTCGTCCCGTGCACTTCCTACGCGCCCAGCGGTTTCCACAAATTTCACAGCGTGCGCGTATTTCTGTTGTCATCGAACGCATGTTGACATTCGGCAGCATGTGCCCATAAGTGTGAGTGATTTTGAAGGGGTCACCGTTTGTGAGCGAAAATACTAAATTGAGGTGGTTCTGGAAAAACTCACTGCATGTTTCAAAACATAATCGCATGCTGCGTTCGAAACCTACTTATTACCGTTCATCGTGTTTGCCAATTTCCACTTCTCGCTTCGTTCTCAGAAATGCGCGAAATATCGTCTATACATTCGCAAATAAAAAAAAGAAAAAAGAAAAACATAATCACTGAAGAAGCGGCAAAAACGCGTCACGAAATTTTGCATGTTTCCCCTCTGATTGCACTGCGTAGTGGGCACATCGAAGCAGCGAAGTAAAAGGCCTCGAACCGAAAGTACCGTAGCAGGTGACGCACCATTTTGCTATCCACATATATCCCGGCTGCGGCGGCTGCATTTTCGACGGAGGCGAAAATGGTCTAGGCCCGTGTACTTAGATTTAAGTTCACGTTAAAAAACCCCAGCTGGTCGAAATTTCCGGAGCCCTCCGCTATGGCGTATCCTATCATCATATCATGGTTTTGGGACGTTAAAGCATATATATTAATATTTATTATTTCTTGCGGTTCAGTTGAAGGCGACGCGCATGGGGCCACATTACGCTATCGCGTTCAACTCTTAAAGGCGAAACTCAAGTGTCTTCAAAGTTTGTTTGTTTCTTGTTTGTTTATTCGGCATGTCTATGTGCGGCGCTGAATTCGATCACTCGCACGTGTTTCTATGTGGATGACGTCTCAATGGAGGATGTATCATCAACTCATTCGGAATCCGTCAAAATAGTCAAAAATATCATTTAAAAAGAACCACCCAAAATATATTCAGCCTGGTGGCTGCAAATTGAAGGCAAATAACCGAACCGTATGACACATAGGAAAACTCGTATACGCGTCTTTCACAACGTTCGCATTGCAGCACCATGCTTGCAGGAACATGTATCTCAATTCCTCGCTCTTTCGAAACTACGGCCAAAGAAGCTGGGGACCGGGATCGAGCTTGTTTAGTTCAACAAGAGGGCTTGTTCTTGGAATAAAGAGTACACGCTGCTACTGAACCTCCGCCTCAGTTCCCCGCTACAATCGTGCTGTGAGATGTTTTTTTTTTGGCTTAATCCTTCTCTTCTTTCCATCGTGATCGACGCGCCTGCCCGGAGGCTTGGCGTGATTACGCGCGCTCTGCGTCAAATTGCGGCCACTGCAGAACCGAAGACGACAAGCGAGAATTACGTCTATATAGATTCTAAGGCAGCGTATGCAAATCGGAGCACAGTTTGAGAAGAGACTGGTCCCTCCTTAAATTGCTCGCATTGCATTGCAATGAAGTTCTTTTGCTGTCGCGCATCGTGATTAAATTCTGCTTCGAGATTCGTCCGCGCGTTGCCCCGCCGCGGGGGTCTATAGTGGCTAAAGTACTCGGCTGCTGACCCGCAGGTCGCGGGATCAAGTCGCGGCTGCGGCGGCTGCATTCCTGATGGAGGCGGAAATGTTGTAGGCCCGTGTGCTCAGATTTGGGTGCACGTTAAAGAACCGCAGGTGGTCGAAATTTCCGGAGCCCTCCACTACGGCGTCTCTCATAATATGGTGGTTTTGGGACGTTAAACCCCACAAATCATCATCAATTACACAGCGAAAACATGGACTATCGCATCAATTTCGATTCCGCCCAGGTCATCGACACGGAAGATAAATAGCCGCACAAAAAGGCTGTTCTTAGAGTCCTGGCATATCCAAACAACACCTGGAAATATTATCCACTCAACTGGGACCTTATCGAGTGTATACGTATACGGTATACGCAATCAGTGGAGAAAACAGCGCAGCAACAACAACGGCGGGAAGACGGACGGTGGAAAGGGTGACACCGACAAGAAACGCTGCTAGTTTCGGAGCCGGTCGAACAGTCACTCCTGCAGAAGGAACCGAAGTGGTTTCGCAACGTCGGCTCATTTTATAGTTATTAAATGTTATTTACTTTAGAAACTTTGTACTTGACGTGGCTGGAGAGATTATTTTATTCGTATGAATATATCATACAAAAGGCTTTCTGAAAGTGGGGCTAAATTATCCTTCTTACGCTATATACTGTGGAACTGGCCGCTCATTCTAAATATGTTATCATTATTTTCCAGCGCTTGTTGTAAGAACGTAAGGAATGGTCTTGCACATTTTCTCTAGGGCAATCTCTCTAATGCGGCTCCTAAGTTCCGCGGCTCCTAATGTCTCGCAGCCATAGAGCCAGGATAACGCAGTTTATACGAGAAATCGTCTCTATACTGATCGCCGCCCTGACTGAATTTGTGATACAAGCTATCACGGACGTGCTTGCATACACTGTAGGGTTCGTTCCAATATATGCGTGTTCAGCGTGTACGTACACATGCCTAAATTACAGTCGAGCAGAGCGGAGTCGAACAAGAGCGGGAATGTGACCGTCTTCAAAGTAGGACAAGTCTTACATCCGCCCACATTGGCTTTCGCTCTCTTGCTTGCCGTTTTTTCTAATCGGAATCACGGTTAGCCCTTCGCGTGTGTTGCTGACTTGACTTGGGCGTCCGTATAGAAATCGCTTGACGAAATTTCCCCCTTCAAAAGAAGAAGTGGCGCCACTTATTGATATCACTGCTCGCTTCGCTTTCCGTAACGTAGCGTTGTTCTTTTCTTGCATTTTCTACGTTTGTTTCGGCTTTTGTTGAGGCTCGCGCATGCGGTGCGTTTCCGACTTTCCGCAATTTCTTCCGAGCCTTTCGACGCAGCTCTCATTTTTCCGAGTTTAGTTATTTATTTATTTTCTAAAGTATACAGCGTGGTTCGGGCTATAGCACGAGTGTGGTGATACAAAAACGAAGCAACCGTTATGAAAGACGCAAGAGAGCTTTGAGTTTAGCGTGCAAGACTAGTGCGATAACCAGCTTAGCGCCCCAAGCCCTGCCGGCGTTCTATGTACATTGCAGACGGGTCAGGATTTTTCGTACTCCCCATGGTTGGCGTACGATAAGTATTGTGTTACTATAAGACGCAGAATTTTGTACTTCCCACTGAAATACATGCCCTTTAGGGTACGCAAACTGTGCAAGCCTTGAAAAAGAAAACGAAGGAATAACCAATACACGCACAAATAATGAAATCGTTATAAACTGCTAAGGCTTTACTCGATGTGCTTCAGGAAATCCCATATGAATAAAGCGATCGTGCTTTATTCATATTCAATCGAACCTACGACCTTCGAATAACGCGTTTGATGCTCTAACCACTGGACTATCACAGCGGCCTTCCCTCCATCCACTTTTTTGGGTTTATATGTGAATTTAGAAGTAGGAGTGTCGGGTCGTAGGTTCAATTCCTGCTCACGGCTCGTTATTTTTTCATCCACTTTTCTTTCTTCTTATTTACATTCCATTGGTTTCAATAACTTCCCCTATACATTCCTTGGCATTACTGTCTGTTAGATCTCATTAATATTGTGTCAAACATGGAAAAACGAGCCTTTAGGTATACACTTCTTTCCCATATATATATATATATATATATATATATTATATATATATATATATATATATATATATATATATATATATATATATATATATATATATATATATATATATGTAGGAAAGAAGTGTATACACAAAGGCTCGTCTTTCCGTGTTTAGCACAATAATATAATGAGACAAAAAAAGAAGAAGGAGTCGATGTGGGATTCGATAGAACTATTTCGTTGCGATAAAAAAAAAAACGGGTTAGGCTAAGCACTCAGTAAGGCAAGGCTCCGCCCGCCCCCCCGTTCTCACCTCGACTCCTTCTTTTTAGTCTTTTTTTCCATGGGAGCCATAGTGCAAATCGCGATTGACGGTTTCGAATTGTGGTAAGCGAACAATGCGCAGTGCACTGCAGCCCCGTGTTTTGCGTTTTTTTCCGGAGTTCCAGCACATACGCTCGTTGCCTTTTTGCTGATTCGCTTTCCGCTCAAGGCCAGCACGTGCCTCGCGACGCAGGAGAGAAACCATGGGCTTTATTGTAAGCCAATTTCTTAGGCCGGAGGGGCCTTTTCCTCTGGGATTGTCGTTTGCCACGGTGCGAGGGAAAGATTCGCGTAAGCTCTCTTTGCACGAAGTCCTTCGTCATCTGAGCCTCGTAACCCTATAACGTGACAATATATTGCTTCGATTTTATGCGCTCATATCGTCGACCGTGAGATATCGGCGACGCAAAATCGTGGCACTGTATACCTACAGGTTTTGTAATTTCGTAACATCACCTTGTCTTGTCTCACTCTATAGTAACTGACAGAAGACAAGTGAAAAGAAGAAACAACGAATAGAAGATGTGTCATAGTAAGTAAAAACGCACACGTTTTCGCTTTTGAGTATCCACTAAGAAATGTAAATTTAATGGATTACCACTGTCCATGTCTGTCAACGTCTTTCTTTCTGTGCGTGAGAGAGAAAGAGAGAGAAATACATGCAGGGACACACAAGATGACGACCCTGCGAAAGTAATGCAGGAACAGCAACACGAGGTGCCCTGGAAACGAGGCCGTCCTGGTTTAAGCGCTGAAGTTGCGAGCGCGGGTCCCGAGCTCTGCCCTTCGCATAGGGCCGACCGATGGTGCACACGCTTCGTCTACAAGCGAAGGGCTCTTTAAACTAATGAACGTGCAACCGCGTATACTTCACCGTAGCGTAGCTTGTAACGAAAGAGAGACAACGAAAAGCTGCAGAGTGGGCCGCAGCAATGATAACGAACGAGGGCACGTGCTGAGAACGTGCAGCTGAAAGCACGCGGCGCCCTTGCCATGCGCGTATATAGCTTCGAACAAAATTGTATGAGAACTACGATTGCATGTCGCGGCTAGAGTGGCTTTTTGAGTAATGACTAGAAAAGCGCGTGCTCTATCTTTCCTCTTCGCTGGATCGGGAAGGGAAGAATAAACTCACTTTCCCTTTCGTGTTAACCTTAAATGCTTCGTGAACCTCCAGTCTAGCTTCGCATTCCTTCCAGTCACTCTCTTGCGCAAGTCCTTCTGTGTGCTTGTGCACCTAATTCGCAGTGGATCGCGAGAAGTAGGGGGGAAATACTAGACAATGCCAATCACCACCATAGGTTAACTGAGCGCTGAACATTCCCAGTCGCCAGCCAGCGCCATGGCTCGTGTATGTGTTTCCACGGTTTCGTCAGCGCTGCCAGCTCAGAGTGCCCTCTGTATAAGCTCGCTTTATTGGAAGCGTTGCCTAATGGGGATAAAAAAACTGTGTTGCATCCATAACCCTCTTTTTTTTTACGTGAAGGTAGGGAGTTGTCTGAGAAGCCTTTGTAGAGGGCTCTGGTCGCCGCCTTCTTTCGTTTCTGATCTGCTACGGCGAACTATAAATTGCAGGGGACGGCCTCAGTTATTTTGTGAATTGCTACTAACATAATAGTCGACTAAGGTTAAATAAATAGACTGCAAGTGGAGTCTGTTTGTTTGCATAATTGTAGTGCCACTTAAAGCTCTAAATTTACTTATGACAATCACTATATATTAGCGATCTTTGCAGGCACGTTGTGTACTGAGAAGTTCTGCGCACACTTAAGATATTGTCGATTGTCCGTAAGTGCTCTTAAAAAAAATTAGCCTTCCCCGTTTACGAAAACGCCGAGGATATTAGTCGCTCATCGCTTGCACATATATTACTATAAAAAAACCAGCAGCAACCGTACTCGCAAAAACATCTCACGCAAATAATGTTCCGAAGATAACGTTTTAGTCAGTCCAGTATTATTCAAGCTTATAAACGGTCATTAGCACCTATACTCATGCAGGTTTGTGAATTGGGTACCAAGATGGCCTCACTCTAACCTTCAATAATTCCAATAATTGTTTTTCGCCATTATAAATATATACCTATTTGGCAGCACTCTCGATATAATCTACATGATGTACGAAGAAACGAAGCTTTGTTTTTATGCTAAAAGGTTTGCTAACTTTTTCTCTTGAAAGAAACAAAGAAAGAAACGAGGAAAAAAAGAGAGAAAGAAGGAAAGAAAAAAGAAAGAAAGAAAGAAGGAAAGAAAGAAAGAAAGAAACGAACAAACTCCGTGTCCGTTCTACTTGCCAACTTGTCACTTCAATGCACTGCGCTTCCAATGTGGCGGGAAAAAATTATGACCGGTGGACTATATAGACCAGGAAAGGGTTTCCCCTATCAAATGCCTCGCTTCCAAAGACGTTAATGTGCAATATACGCGATAATATTTAGTAAGATTCACGAACGCATGATGTATAGCAGGAACAACGCTTTGCTGGAAACGTAAATTGTGTACAGGGCAAGTACGAGCAGGTAACTTCGTTCGCTTGCTCGCCGCACAAAACTTCAGCAGAAGAATTCGCCGGTTCTCTTCAGCTCCCGCTTCGCTTGCTACCCGGACTCTCTCGTTGCGAAATAATTTTACGTTGTCGCATGTGCTTGGATGGGGCATATACGAATTTATGTTCTTTTTTCATAGAGGTGGTCGAATGTGCGATATTCCGCATTTTATTTTGGAGGAAACAATAGAACGCCTTCTATAGGCCCCGACTCATCTTTCGAAACTAAACTACGTACCCTGGAAGTGAAACTTCGTCGCCCTAATAGAAGGCCACTTTCAAAAAAAAATTAAGGGGGGGGGGGGTCTGTGCCTTGGCATACGCTTTCGTACTTGCACAAGGCTACAAGAACAAGAATGTTTTTCCTCAGTTGACTGGACTTCGCGAACGTTTGTGAACGTGTTGGGCGTGATCGTGTTCTGTGTGGTCACAGTTACAGTTTCTTTCCTTTTCCTTCTCTTTCTTATCTATATTGCCCCTCTCCCCCACTCCCGGTGTATAAAGAACGAGCTCGGTCAACCTCCCTGCATATCTCCTTCATTGCTTTCTCTATGTACTTCCTTATTAGAGTCGCATACTGAACTCCTGATATGAATTGCTGATTTTTCGACTGTCGGTCAAGAATATGTTAGTACAAAGTGGCAGCCAAAGTGACGTTTTCAACTGGAGCGAAGAATATCTGCAAGCAAGTCTTTTCAGCCCATCTATGTTCAATGCAGCAATAGCGGGGATTCCAGTGACACTTCCCGAGACTGTAAACATATTCACATTTGCATACATTTGCATATTGACGCGTCGCACACGTCACTTGTGATTACTAGGAATCTGCTTTGGCAAGCCGAAGATACAATGAAAGCATGTTTAAAGGAGGCCCGCAGCACTTATTTAGCGGGGATAATAAAAAAAATGGCTGGTGACGTCGAGTCAAGGCTCCTTTGAATACATGAGCTGAATGTTATTGGACTGCACTCAGCAACAAATTTGCTAATTTGTGCCATGTACAGCCAAAAATCGCTTATTTTGTCCTCGGCGAACTATGCAGCAGACAGTAGCATATAAGTTAACTCAAAGATGGCAAATTGAAAACTTTTCGAATGCAGCGAAATACTTTTTATGGTCACAAAGTCCACATTATCAGCAGCAATTGGCAATGATTAGTGCGTCGGTGATGTTAAAGGTAGGAAGGACAGCAGCAGGAGAAAGCTTTATGAGCTTTCCGACTTTCTCACTCTCTCTCCCTGTTTTTGAAGTACCTGTTCAATTTATCTAAATAAATCTTTCTGATGCGCACTCAGTGCGTGATGAACCAGACTAAATGCACTTGTCGTGCAACGATATTCAAATTATCTCAGGGTTCTCGTAATGCCTCTTCCATCGTTCAAACTGTTTTTATATGAAGTTAGGAAGGAGTCGTCTATGAGAGAATACAATTCGACGTACAGAAAAATCACCCAACTTGTACAGCATTTCTCGAGTAGCACTCACGCACTTCTAAATCCTCTAAGGCTGCTGTGAGTTGGACGTGTATATCTCGTGTTTATCTATTTGAGCGCCTCACACACCCGAAGTATAGGGCACATCTGAGATAAAAGTTCGCAAAACTAACTTACAAGATTGTTTGCACTGCACTCACACACTGCCACTAATATGAAGCGTGCTGTTCCTATACTCTGCCATAGGTAACTGCTGAAGATCGACGCTCTAAGAGATCTGGGGCCGAATTCACAAAACTTTACTTTTGTAAGTACGTTTTCTCACTTGGTCAGCCGGCTTCGCTCATGACGTCTCCCGCATCGTGATTGGCTAAAATACTCTCTCACGACAATGTTTGGCGTAAGACGTTTAGTGAATACGGGCTCTGGGGGGCTGGTTCGTATATTATGTAACGTCGTACTTCTAAAACAAAGAAAAAGACATAGGGGTAATGACAAACACAATCGATAACTTGGAACTACAGTTTATTTCTCATACAATATACGTTTTACACGAACAGTCGTACCCATAGGCCACATTATATCGCATAAAAGGTAGGAGAAGCTGGTCAACAGAGAGAACTGCATCGTTTCAATAAAAAAAACTACTGAAAATAAAAATGACTTGTTATAATCTATTTGTATATCATCGCCTACACGCGTGACACCAATATATCGCAATTCCTCGCTTGACTAGGCGACCTGCAACACCCTCGATTTCACGATTCCCCCGAGCCATTTGTGCAGCTTCGCGTGTTTATCTCGTCCTCTGGTCTGTGTGTGAGCAGTGAAACGAATCACTTTCCACACCCCGACTTTCAGCCGCAGGGCCCCACCCTCCTTTCTTTCTTTTTCTTTTTTGCGCTGCAGTGTTACATAATGACGAACGACAAGGCCGTATAGTGCAGTTATGGACGTTATCGTTGTATACTACTAAACAACCGGCCTTCCACGTCTTCACAAGGTGCGATGTTTGTATTGGACATACTGAGTGCGTTGTGTGCATCTGTTTAATGAAGGTGTTCTCCACAAGCTACCGTAGTTACATGCTCAGTAATTTATCAGTGGCCTCTTATCATTCGTCCCGGCGAGAAGTCGTGCGGTAACTTTGTACAACTGGCTTGATGAATGACTGCGCACTTCGATGTGTTCTTCTTTTCGCCTATGTGTGGTGGAATCGTACATGACCATAGGTGCTCTCCTGCACTCTCTTTATGCCACTGTATCCTCTTTCACAGAGCAGGGTAGCCAAACGTATATCGCGGCTTGCATGGTTATATTTTACAGCTGAAGCGCGAAAAAGGTAGACTACAGGCGAATTGATTTGATTGATACGTGTTATACGTGGGGTTTAACGTCCCAAAACCACCGTACGATTATGAGAGACGCCGTAGTGGAGGGCTCCGGAAATTTCGACCTCCTGGGATTTTTTAACGTGCACCAAAATCTGAGCACACAGGCCTACAACATTTCCGCCTCCATCGGAAATAGACAACGGACGAAGGGGACAAGTGCTTGTCCCCTTCGTCCGTTGTCAACCTTTTTTTGCACTTCAGCTGTATAAAATCTAGAATGCCAACTAGCACGCTCCTACAACTTGCATCGCTGACTTGTCCACCATTCAAATTACCCCTCCCCCCCTCTTTCAGTTTTTTCTCGCCACCTTCACATATTTTCATTATGGCCTCATTTGTTGTAAGACCTCACCGTCTTTGCCATGCGCAATTTCTTTTTAATATGTACAAATGTGAAGTGTGCTTATACGTGACGAGCCCGTGTAAGTCGCTTGTGTGTTTTGTGCATGTGTACGTTTATTGTATTTTCTTTCGTTTCATTCGTAACTTTACTGCATTTCAGCAACCGCATAAATAGCAGTCCCGACCATGCAGAGATGAACATATCCTGAGGTGTTTTTATTTACACACAGAACGCTTTTATCTTCGCTTACAGTCGTACAGATATGTGTGGCGCCATACACATACAAAAAAAAAATGAAAGAGCTGTCTCTGCTATGTGAACTCGTCTTAGATGTGACTCGTTCAGTATATACTACGTTATCTTCTTCTTAATTCACCGCAATGCTTTTCATGACGTAAGCAGTAAACAGTAAGGAGACAGAGCTTATATTTCTGACATAAAGTTGACGTCGGCTTCCAGACATATTACAGAATAGTATCAACGCAAGGAAAGGGGGGGGGGGATGTGGTTAATAACGGTCTTGTAATGGCGTATACGAAAATTAACTGCAGTCGTCGAACGTCCTTTCTTTCTTTTATTTGCTTTTCATTTTTTCTTAAGCGATTGCCACATATACGGCCTTCTGTCGTCCATAATGCCGAATCCTTTTTCCTATATACGACTTAATCACGGGCGCCAGACGGTACGATCGGAATGACGTCGCTTGCGCTTTAACACGAGTAATTTTTGAAGTCTGCATAGTGTGAATTTTGAATAAATGAACAGCCTGTTTTTCTTTGTTCGTCTACTTTTTTTCTGGTGAGCATATGAGGCGGGGGCGCGAAGTCTTTAAAGTTTTTTTCCCCTATATATATTACCAAGAGAATGAATCAAGATTTTTTATTTTGCTCTTTCTAGTTAACTTGCATGACTTTTGTTGACTGTCGGATGTTTTATGTTGGATACAGTTATGTATGGACTATATAATATTGACAGTTAGGGCACACTTAGCTGATCACCGTGAATTGTTTTTTTTATGCGAACGAGGAGAGAGAAAGAATTTTATTTGAAAAGGAGAGATTCCCACTGGCTTTTGTATCTGCGTTCTTGCTCAGTAAAGGAATAAAAAATGCTACTGAGATTCCAGAAGAGCGGGAAAAAATAGTAAGAAAAAGAAAATACAAACAAATATGAAATGAGAAAGTGCACATGTTAAAAATATTTGCAACTAGAATCCAGTTAAGATGAAGCGTTTCTATAAGAAATAGCCGATTATTGAAACTTCCGTATAGGTCAATTTTCGACATGTAATTCAACAGTGACTGTAAAAACCGTCGCTGTTTGAAAGGGCCAGGCACCCGGCCTATTATGCTATTTAACGTGCACTGACCGTGCTAATCATGTCCATTTGTCACTCAAGCAATTGTTTCTTGTCGCGGTACGTGGAGAGAGGACTCATACATGCTTTTCCTTTTGTACATTATCTAATCAGTCAAATGACACCGCACTTCGGGCTCTTAATTCTTCTAACTCTTCCTTGTGCGTGTAACCAGACATGGTATCTCTTAGATTGATGCTGCCAACGATCTCTAGGTTCTCAGGGCAAGCATTCTCGTTTCTTACTTCTATCATGAGCTTTCTAGAAAACGTGCCAACCTATATTGGGGTGTCTTTGTGGGTGGCATTTATATGCCCCAAAATTGCGCAACAATTCCAACGCTGAGCTCTTAAGAGCAACACTCTCGGGACGATTGCCATGGAAAGTGAATAAACGCAGCCATACCGCTAATCGACGTGTCTACACTGCCCGTATCACGTCGTTAACAAGCGCACTACTTATGTCAACAAGATCGTTGCAGATAGTACACAGCAAGAGGCGCACAGGAGCGATCGCCAGATACGCCGCTCGATCCGCAGTATTCGTTTGGAAACCCGGCTGGCTGCCGGTCGTAGTTGGTTGGCACGTGCAAAACGTTGGCACGTGCACTCCTCGACATCCCGGCGCGATCGACGCATCGGGCGACCGGCGTGCTGCGCTGAATGCGCAATGATGCTGCGCCACGGAAAAACACGCGCGGCTACCAGCACGCGTGTTTGTAAACAGCCGCGCCCATGGCAAGCATTGCGGGAGCTGTTATGCCAGCGAGAATGTTGCTGCTCAGGGTGGCGCTTTTCCCTTGGCCCACTTTTCGTTCTGGTGGCGGCCTCGACAGGATGGCGGTCACGCATGCCACATGCTGGTCTTCCTCCTCGATGCTGGCGCCGTATGAAACAGTTCGCCTATTAAGAGCTCGTTTTGAATTCCCTTCGTTGCCAGGCGTCATCTGTGGCCAGGTGAATGTACGACCGCCTATTATCAGTTATCGGCCTTCGGTACACGTGCGAATACGTAGTATATGAAGCAAAAAAAAGATAGACTAACCCACCACACTGCTTCTGTTGGGGATTGTTTGGTTCGTATTTTCTTTTTTTTTGTTCTGAACGTCGTTGAACTATGTATAGGCTAACAGAGGTGATCATAATGAAACGAAGGAATGGAATCTACAAAACTTGTAAGTGGTAATTGCTGTTGGCTGCCACCTTCGCCGATGGTAATCCCAGCGTCAGGATTCGTTGAGATTTTCTTTTAGAAATAACTTAGCTTACGTAGTTCTTTTTTTGCTAAACTTAATTAAAGTGGTGGTGAATAGGCGCTGTCTATGCGCTTGTACATGAACACTGAGAGTGTCTACACTTGAGTACTTACACGGTTGCACGAGAGTCCGCGGTAGTATTGCGAATTCTCCCGGAGGCAGTACGCTCGAGTGTTTGTCTAAAGCGAGAACAACGAGGAAAGCAATCTGTAAAAAGACAATTGTTCAAGCTCTGCGGGCAATATTTATTGCGAGTTCGCTCGAACGGACCTCGAGACTGAGTACTCTTAGCGTGTCGGCGAGCGCGTAGCGATGGATTTCTTCGGACAGGGGCAGTGTATCTCGCGCGAGCCTCATCCAACTTACGTTTGGCGACGCGCGAACTGCGCTAGACTCGAAATGAAAGGTAGCAAGGGTCGTTGGCCCCCCATCGCTGTTCTTTCGCGATGTTCCCGCTATTATATCTCTTGCTCCTACAGATTCGCGCGTAGCAGCCGTTAAGAGGCGGAGTAGTAATAGCAGCATTTGTCACCAAAGCGGCCAATTCCTGATTGATTGATATGTGGGGTTTAACGTCCCAAAACCACCATATGATTATGAGAGACGCCGTAGTGGAGGGCTCCGGAAAATTCGACCACCTGGGGTTCTTTAACGTGCGCCCAAATCTGAGCACATGGGCCTACAACATTTCCGCCTCCATCGGAAATGCAGCCACCGCAGCCGGGATTCGAACCCGCGACCTGCGGGTCAGCAGCCGAGTACCTTAGCCACTATACCACCGCGGCGGGGGCAAAGCGACCAATTCCTCCCGTGCAGTGTACCAACCTATAAGAAGAAGAGGTGGCCTCTAGCTTAGGAGCGTCCACGAATAAATTTACTGATGCGTAAGAAGCTACTCGCAAAGGTCAATAGCTCGTCTGCGAGTGATGAAGAAGAGACAACTTATATATATATATATATATATATATATATATATATATATATATATATATATATATATATATATATATATATATATATATATATAAATCAAGTTGCAACAGCGTTATAGAATACTAGAGTGCTACGAAATCAGGTTGTCACGAAAAATTTCACGGTTACAAATGGATACAACATGATCCGGAAGATCGTCCCAATATGCAATGGCTCGAGGTAGTGAAGATAAGTTAAATGCCTGCGTGTGACCATGAATGCGCATAAAACTACGTGCATTATGAATGCGCTGGGAAGTGCGCGAAGAAAAATAAAGTGGCAAACAGTGAACTTCGTTACTATAAATGTACCTATGAAACAGACATAAAAGAGCAATGTTGTGGCGTATTTGTAGTGACTGAAATGCAAGGCGTTGTTTCATTATGGTAATACTTGAATGATAGTCGTAATTTCCGGTAATGAATCTCGCTGCCCTATTCTGGACGGCTTCCAACATACGTACCAAGTAATTTTGATATGGTGACCATGTGGATGATGCATACTCTAGCTGTGGGCGAACATAAGTATTATATGATAATGCGCGTACGTTACGAGCGTTGCGTAAGTTTCTGCGGAGATATCCGAGAGATTGAGATGCTTTCGATGAGACAGCTGCTATATGCGTAGTCCAGGATAGATCCGATGTAAGGTGAACGCCTAAATATTTGTAAGATGGTGTAGGTGACACAACGGCGTTAATAATCTTATTGTGAAATACTGAATTGGTATGCTTTAGAGTGAACGAGATGAACTTGCATTTAGAGGCGTTAAGGGACATCTGCCAAGTTTCGCACCACCGGAAGGTTAGGCCAAGGTCATTTTGGAGAGCGGAATGATCATTAAAACATTTAATGTTGCGGTATATGGCGCAATCGTCAGCGAACAACCTAACTGTGGATGAAAGGTTATCGGGCAAATCATTAATGTATATTAGAAAACGTAATGGACCTATTACACTGCCTTGGGGAACACCGGATGTGACGTCGCAAAGGTTAGATGAAATGTCGTTGATCACCGTAAGTTGCTCACGCGAAGAGAGGAAGCTTCGTAGACAAGACAGGATTAATGAATCAATACGGAGTGCGGCCAATTTAGAGATTGAACGACAATGAGGGACAGTATCGAATGCCTTGGCGAAATCAAGGAAGAGGCAATCGGTTTGTTAGTTAGCGTTCATATTAAAGTGAAGGTCAGTCGTGAATTCGAATAACTGGGTGTCACATGAGTAGCCTTTTCTAAAGCCATGCTCATGGGAGAAGAAGTTGTGTGATTCAAGGTGATTGTAGGTATGAGAAGCCACGATATGTTCAAGTAGTTTGCAAGAGATGCATGTAAGTGAAATGGGTCGATAATTACGGGGCGAGTGCCTGTCACCGGACATAAATACGGGAATTACCTTACCAATCTTCCAATCCTTGGGCAGTTCGCCTGATGATAGTGACTGGTTAAATAGGAGACAGAGGAAGCGGCTGGAAATATATGTGGTGTTCTTCAGTATTTTAGAGTTAATGTTATCAATACCTGATGAAGTAAAAACCTTAAGATTCGTGATGAGTTGGGCTATACCTTCGGCAGTGATAATGATTGGGGCCATTAAAGCGAAAGGGTGATCTGGAACAAATGGCACATTGGAACAATCTTCCTGTGTAAAAACAGAAGCGAAGTACTCATTGAAAGCAATAGCGGAAGTTTCATCAGAAAGCGGTGTGTGTGTGTGTGTGTGTGTGTGTGTGTGTGTGTGTGTGTGTGTGTGTGTGTGTGTGTGTGTGTGTGTGTGTGCATTCATGGTGACATTCCGAATTTCCGTGCACTACATGCTCAGAAGTTATTCGTTTTTTTTGCTTACCTTCATTTATCTCTTTGTATGAGCTGAACGCCTACTCGTGAATATTAAAAGAAGTTATGAGGGATAGACATCGCATATTAAAAATGTGTACACATTTTTTTTCAATCAACTGCACGAGCTTTTGTCTTTTTTGCAACTTCGCACTAATAATGCGTTTCGGGAGCAGCCTCTTGACTGTTAGCAGCTAGGGCACAGCTGGAGGAAAATGCGAGACTCGCGAGTGAGCAATAAGAGCTGTCGCCTACGATGACGCATACGTCATGGTAGGCGACAGCGGCACCATATGCGATGATGAACGAAGCGCTGCTAACGAACGTGCTTTCCACGCCTTCGTAAATTCTTCCGCCATCGCATCCCTTTTATTCTTCGGAATCATAAGGCAAGAAACTGCTCCCATTTGCTCCTTCATCGCGAGCAACGTTACAAAAGCCGTGGCCATTTTGCGAACATTAATATCGCGCCAGCGGCAATTAGCAAGTCGCGGCGTCGCCGCATATACGTTGCGGCTCGTTAGCTGGAAGCAGACATCTTTCGGGGCAGAAAAAGTGTGCCGAGGGAGTCTAGCAAAAGAAAAATAAATGTCTGAGAGGTCACCTGTAGAGAGACGCAGGCGCGAGCCTGTCTCTGGTGTTCTATTGCGTACGAAGTTCTGTTCCTACACGCCGCGTGCCATTCGAGGGAGGAGAGGTGGCTACGTGTGTGTGTGAGCTTGTGTGTACAGTGGTTAGCTAACGAGCCAAAGCGTCTGGGCGCCGAGTAATCATGGGGAATTTGCATAGCGTTCCTGCACTCTAGGCGTGGGCGCTCATAGCGGGGTGTCCGATGCTTCGCTCTTCGACGCAGAAGACGAGGTCACGGAGAGCGCATCACGCACCTCGCTACCACGATATAGGAATGCGCCGCGGCAACCTTTCGAAAGCTTTGATTATAACCGATGACTATCTTGTAAGAAAGAAAAAAAGCATTGCTTATTTAGCGTCCACCCGCTCTATATTTCAGTGGTCCACTCAAAAAAAAAAAAATTGAGAGTCATATTCGTTTCCCTGTCTGGCGGGTAATCAGGCAGAGGAGCAAACCATGACCTTTCCGGAAGTGTAAAAAAGGTTATCTGGGGTCGCCAAAAAGAGTGTGCAGGGGCGACGCCAAGCCGGGTTTAAATGGCCCCTAAACAACACCGAGCTCAAGGGCGAGATGATAGCTTTCTTCTCGCCTTCACTGCTCTTCCTACGAGCGTTATCTTCTTCTCCCCGCTTATTTCTTCATAAATACCAACATTAAGCGCTGATACAGTTAGGATTTTGCGCTTTTAGATTACACAATGCTGTCGCCTTTTAGGCAGTGGCAAACGTTGAAGACGAACTGAAATCAGTTTATTGAGCACGCTAGTCATGCGAGACAAGGCAGGGCAGCCATGCGACTGCACGGCTGCTAGGTGACAGTGCGCAAATCATTTACCTCATATATTGACCAATCGAAAGCTTAGTTCATCCTGACGTCACGCAACAAGCAGCTGGTGTCACGAGTAGCGCTGCAAGGATGAGAAACAGCGGTAGGCAAGAACGCGCTCTTTCTTCGTGCTTTCAAAGGTGCTTTTTATGGGCCTTTTAACATTGCATAAATGTAAGTATGAAATGCACTCTTTTGTAGTTGCAATCACGATATTACTGCGGTACATTCCTCTGTAAAGCACCTAATTTTGTATTCTGTCTTGGGCTCTATTGCTGTTTTACTACGCATTATGAGCTAATTTTCAATTAAGTTAGCTTTAAATATTATTCGCGTTGCGAGGTATGAGCGTTCCGCAGTGCAGCGCCTCTCCTATCGCTAGCATACTAAGAAATGTGAACTTGAAGTCATTAATTTGCGGACCGTGCACAAACGTTGTCTCAACTATAACATATTCTCTCCCGAAATCCTCTGTCGCAATTTGTAATAATAATAATAATAATAATAATAATAATAATAATAATAATAATAATAATATAATAGATTGTACAAAAGGTACGCAAGAAATAATGATGCACTGTGTAGTCAAGATTGTTGAACATCAGTACAACAGGAAGCCTTCGAGTAAAAACAGTTTTAGCTAGAGATTACTAAAATACTAAAAAACAAGAAAACAAATGACAATGGTAAAATAATGTGGAAAATACAACCAACGCGAACATTGCAAGGATTTGTACGCATAGAGAGTGTAATAATATTGCCACGTGCATTTCTTATTTTCACTAATCTTTCATTCGGTTTTCGCCCACAAAGTCCGTGTTGAATGCTCATCGCAAACTCCGCCTCATTGCTCGAGAAGGTTCGAGATCATTGTAGATCGTTCATTCAAAATCGTCCGCAAGACGCGAGCACTTGAGATTATTTCAGAGCTTGCGCGAAGACCAGTGATAAGGCTGGAATATTTGGTGGCACTTGTATAAATGCCGACGCGCCTCGCCGCTTGTCAATTGATCGACGGCTGACACTGTGTTCGCCGCTGTCAGTGACAGTGCGCTACCGTAATCTGACTTTTCGTTTACTGGCCACAAGTTCGGCCAAATAAATAGTTTGACGCGACCATCCAGTCTGCTCCCTTCATCCGCGTCACGACCCCGTGACAATATAAATAACTTGTGTAGGTTATTTATACGAGCATGTCACGAAACTCTTGTAGTGTTATCCACTAGAGATATTGGAATTCGTGACTTTGATTTAAAAAGCGCGAGGCGCATTCCTCCATATCAGGATCCGCTTTATTTAATGTCTTTTTGAGAGACTTAACTCCTACTATTTTGAAGAATACCCGCTCTATCTTCTGTCGTACTACATTGTCCGTATGTGTTCTGCTCATTCAGCGTAGGAGCACGTGCACTTTTATTTAAATAAATTTCTCGAAAAAAATTTGATGTATAAATAAAAAAAGTGTTATAAGAACATGAATTTCGTCTCTCATTGCCATTATCTAGCTTTCCGGCGTAAATGACCGGTACGTCAAAAGTGTTACAGCAGGCCGAAATTTCGCCCTACTTTCCCTGGAGCGACGACGCAAGTAATGCGCTGTACAGCAATGGAGCTTCCAGGTTTAATTAAAGAGATAAGCGACAGAACTTGAACGCAAGAGTTGGTTGTCTCAGCATAGTGGTTTATACGCGGAGACCAACGCGCATATTTACGAAAAACAGAAAAAAAAGTTTGTAGAGTAAATACGAGAAAGAAAATGTTTGTTGGGGAAATATTATGCAGGGGTCAACAGGGCAATTGAATCCTCCTGAAACACTACCAGTCTTCAATAATCTTAATCAGTGGGATGGTTTGCTTAATCGTCTTGGCGATAAACAATCAGACATGGAAATCACGAACTTCTGTGTAAGAAAAGTGAAATGATGCAGCCGTATGCGTCCGTGGTGCAAAAGAAGCGCATGTAACGGGCTGTGGAGACGGCAGGCGAACCGCTTTGACCTTGTTCTCGTCCTGCAGAGATGTAAAAAATTTGCTAAGCAGTGCTGCCGAAGAGGCGTCGCTGATATGTCGCTCATGTCCTTACCGCGTAAGGCCAGATACTGGCTCTATATGGCTGCTGCCAAGAGCTTCCGTAGGAGCAATGTTTTTCTGCCCGATCTCGTAAGATGAGTCGTAAAAACTTGCGGTCACAGCATGCGATCAAGCTTCGAGTGAATTCTTTTTTCTTTTTTTTTACTGTGACTATGGCGCTCGTCATTGTTCCGGCCCTTTCACGCTGAGGCTAAATACACTACATCGTGCCGCATGAAATTACGGGGTCAGAGATACAATGTGTACCGTGATGACCCTTTTTTTATTTACTTCCGCGTGCCCGTAAGTCTACTGGAAACTCTACTGGCTTCTCTTTAACTTCTACAACAAACGTTGATGACTTCCTCGCATTATCGGCCGATACGATTATACATCGGGTGAAGACTTTCCCGTTTTATTTTTCCCATATGCACACTGATGCCTTTACAGAAGTAAGTTTTGCTTTGAACACACAGACATGATGTAAGGACAAAGCAGCCGCCTATCCACACATACATCTGCTTATAAGATTTCCAGTAGAACATCGCAGAAGGGCTTACAAGCGCTATTAGGCTTCCTGCGATCTAATGGCCTACCAAAACGACTTTGAGGGGCAAGCTCTCGTGCCTGTGCGTGTGGCTGCGATCGGTCTTTTCCCCCGTATTATTCATTTATGTTACTCTCTCTTTCAACCGCCTAGTCCGCAACTCATGTGCAGGGTATACTATAGCAGATACTACTTTCATGATTATCCTCCCTGCCTTGCTCTTCTCTCTCTCTCTATCTCTCTCTCTCTCTCTCTCTCTCGAGTAAGGGAAACTGATGGTAAAGATATGCAGTGAAGTGCTTGTATTTTTCTTCCTTTCGTGCATTCGACACTGCCACGTTAGTGGCGTTAAAGAGTAGGGACACCTTAACACAGTGCTATCTCAGTGTCGTTGACACTGCAGTTTACTGTGATTCGAACCCGGGCCTCTTGCGTGGCAACACAGTGTTCTACCACAGAGCCACACTGGTTCTTTATTTTGTCTTTAATACATGAAAATAATTGAAGCTCCGTTGCAAATTGGCCTTGTGTAGGCTTGATGTCGGGAAAGGAATCGCAATAATATGAGTAAGAAAGCGTTTTAGAACAGCAACGCAACAACCTGGCGTCAAACAATGCTAATTGCGTAACTAGTGGGTCGTCGAAGGCTCCAACCCCTTACGAAAGCTTTAGGCATAATTCTTCATCGTCTTCAGCCACCACATAAAAAATAGCACAAAATTTTTTGAAAGTGTGTAGCGGGTGCCAAGGTTCTTCGAAGAATGATGAAGAATAACACAGTGAATGGCTCGTTGGTACGCAAAAAAAAACATATGATGATTAATGGCGTAGTGGGTACTATGCAAGTGTGCTTGTAGCATTTACCCAAATTGTGTGTAAAAAGGACTCTGAAATGCGGCTGTTCCAGATTTCGCTATGACTGTGCTGCGCGTTCCACGCATGCTTGGCGTTTTTTTTTTTAATAAGCTGCTCTTACTTCACCGACTCGCGGAAAACTTTCTAGAAAGAATTCCCGCGTGTAGTCTTGAAGCTAGCTTCACTGCATAGCTGTTCAGCACTGCCGCGAAGCAACCTTCGCACACAAACTTTTTTTTTTAAACAATATAGTCTTTCTTGGGGACCTTCGATGCAAAAATTTTAGCCTGTCTGTCTGTTTGCCCGCCGTAACGATGCCCAAAACGGCACTAAACTCCAATCCAAACGGCCAACACCATCCGCAGCACCCACTAGTATTGCTCACGATTCAGCGTTCATACTTTGGCGATTGTCGATTGAAAGCAATTATTTCGCATATATGAGGCACCATAACAACACGTTCATGTTCTGTAAGTGTGACTTTTTACTAGAAAAGGCTTGCATAAGTAATTTTAAGGACCATAGCGTTTATCACGCTGCGATGACAATGCAACGCTTGCAGGAAAAGGCAAGTGTTTCAAACGCTTTGCTAAGACGACACGGTGGTGGCACCTACCCATCGCCGTGCGTTCGACACCTTATCGCCTCCGAGATGAGCGCGCACGCCGCGCGCTTCGTTTTCCAAGATAACTGCCAGATAGCGCTCATGTCTTACTTGTGACGCGGCTCGATGCGCTCGTTCGCCTCCGCTGCACGCATCAGGCACTCTTAACGCAGCAGCGCCTTCAGAGTACCATTCACCGATTTTCTTGCACAGAACATCAAATAAACGTTTTGTTCACTGTATCCAGATGCAAGACTATCGTCTTTGACGACATTTTCAGTGTAACATGTAGATACGGGGCCATTTTTTTTTTATAGTGGTCCGCGAAGTTGCCACGCAAGAAGCCTGCGTCTTCACATCGTAAACGGGATTGACGAGGGCGCACGTCAAGTCAATTAGGGGCTGGACGTCAAAGTCCATGAAGGCGACAAGTTGGACGATGACGAGTGAGCACGTGCAATGTAGTAGGTCGAACGACTAAACAACATTCATTGATATCAAATGCGCTCGTGTGGTTTTGTGTGTGTGTGTGTGTGTGTGTGTGTGTGTGTGTGTGTGTGTGTGTGTGTGTGTGTCATGAGGCTTTAGGGGGTTGATCTAAATAGCAGTCGACTTAGAATCGTGTAATATGGCTTCTTATGTATACATACGGAGACGCGTGTGTTCTTTCCGATGTATTATGATCAGCTATCGTGCTCTCTCATTGAGCACGATAGCTGCGACGGTCAGGGGCGGCGGACGGCATCGCCACCAACTCCTCTCGTGGCGAGCTCAGAACAACTTTCACTAAAAAATTGTTTGCTGATGAGAAGGCTTGCACATGCGCAGAGTTTTCCTGCGTTTACTATACACATTCCAAATTCTGACTTAATTTCTATGAGTTCATCGAAACTGCTACACTTGTTTTTGCATTGGCAAACGCGAGGGAGCTAAGTGAGCAGTGTGACAGAGCGTGACTGTTGGCCGATGTCATGAATCCCGTCTGAGACCGTTATGCCAATAAGTGTCTTATGGAGTTTTCACTAGAATGCAACTTGCTGAAAGGCATTTATATGACAGGTGAGGCTGCTTCGATAGCTGTTCTTCACTTGAAGGCTCACACGTGAGGGTTTTCATGTTGTGATTGACGCCACTCTCCTCGTACACACCGACGTCACCGCGAGGTTACTGTTGTACAAGGTTTATTGGCATACAAGTCAAAACTCGGGTTCACTTTCGTATTTTCCTATATCATTAGAACGTCTGCACTGTCACATTGCCCCTACACCCACGGGTTTCTTTTCGACATTGCGCCATGGCGAGGTGAAACAACGCAACGTCAATGAATATGCGCATATAAGTGTGAAATGTCGCGAGCGTCCATATAGGGGAACTAGCAGCTTGCAACGTGTTTTGCTGGGAGCCCACCGTGAGACGTGCACGGCTCGCGATACAGCCTGTATTTAGGGCAGCCTGACATACGAGCGTAATATGCCTGCCACATCTCTAGACGCTCAAAGTCCCCGTCATACTTAATAGTTTTATGTGCCGCGTCTTTGATCGGTCTATAAACTTGCAAACTTTGCTCGCATATGGCACCCAGCTGTTGGATTCTTTTGTAGCTGTCACCTTGGTGTATAGCGGAACTTAGCTGCGCTACATGGCGTTAGCTTAGTGTTAGCGACGCATATGGTGCGTTCTCGCGCAAACTGGGACTTAATTTTCAGCTTATCGCAAACACCTTAGCGTGTTAGTACGTGGCGCCCTCAGGTTTTGCTATATATGTGCCACATATTGGGCGTCGCCTATGGTGCGCGGTTGCGTCGTCAAACATAGTATCGCGGTGAATGTATACCACATTCTTTGCGACGTGATTTTTGTTTTCGATTTTTCCATGCGTATAGCTCCAAATAGGTATGAAATGTGTTGCTAAGGACAACTTTCTTATATGATGGGTCCGCAGTGAAATGCTCCTTGGGCAATGGCTAGTAATACTTTGTGCGCGCAGTCGGTGCCAGGTTCCGTAAATGGAACTCGATGCAACCCGCGGGACAGAATATAGTGGCCACCGATCTTCGGTGCTCGTAACCTAGGAGGAGACCTTGCAGGCGTTATCATGGTATCGGCCCGAAGAGCCCGTAAGCCACCAATCTTGCCTTGGCGATGTTCCTTCCACTTCTCCTTTTTTGCGTTTGTGTGTCCCTGTAGTGTGGCGCCTTATTGGCCTTTTGTCTTCGTCTCGCTTCCCTCTACGCCTTGCTTCTCTGCCGTTCCCACTTTCGGGCGTGCCTGTTCTTCCGGACAGCAGCCATTATCTTTGCCCGGCCGCAGCACTATAAGAGCGGGCGACAGGCGACGAAGGGGAGCAGCGCCCCAGGTGCTGAATTATTGAGGAGCGCGAGCGGAGGCGGATGGAATTCGTTCCGAAACCACCGAGGCCTCGTCGCCGCAGCAAAACGACGTCTGGCGCGCTGCAACGGCCACGGGCGCCCATTAGGCTGCATGCGCGCCCTCCCATCTGGGCGGCTGCTAACCCTGTCGTCATGCCACGGCTCGCGTGATTGCGATGTGACAGAGCGCCCACGCTGGCGGGCACGCTCATTGCGCCGCATAGCACGCGATACACGCGCCGAAGAGATGAGCGTGTGACGTACATTTGATTTCTTGGAGACGCTGTGTGGCGTGTACCGCCTTCACCGTGCTTCCCTTACCTGCCCTGTGGAAATGCCAACTTCTCGGGGGGGGGGGGGGTAATCGATTACACGCATTTGTCTGTGAGAATGTTTCGAACTTTTCCATTGTGACGCCGTTGGAACAGAATTTCTGATACGCTATATAATTTGCGACGGGGCTTTGTGGACCAATCAGTCAATCGATCGATCAGTCAATCAAAGAGATGTTCTTGAATTATTTGATCAATCCAGACGTTTATGTCGTGTCAGATGGCGGGATTACGCTGCATGGCGGTACTCTGAAAAACAGAAAGTTGGCTAATTGGTTTCTCAGAAGCATGCACATAGATCATGCAGTGTGGAAACGCATACCTACATGCATAGAGACCTGTATAAAGACGGATCGCGCTGTCACGACGAGTGTGTGAAATGCCTCTTGTGTACATCTAATACAGAAAGGTGGTGCAGTCTGAAGCTCGTGGGGAACGAGCCACTTTTTGATGGCTTGGCGAAACCTTTTGCTTCTCATCACAGAATGCTAATGGGTTAATTACGTTTACACTGTGCTTTTAGTTCGTTCTGCTTTCACAAGGACTGTCTTACCGTTGCCGTCCACCCGAAGTTGTCTCCTCCTTTTCGGCCGCTGGCACTTGACTGAAAGGAAGGCAGTTACTGTACCTCTGTCACCCTAACCATCTTAACATTCCCAAATTCGCTTTTGGTGATGATGGTAGAAAGGCGACCGATGGAAAGACGCGTTGGTACATTGTTTCTGACGAACATACATAGTGTTGTTATCGTAGTCGCTGTCTTTGGAAAGAGTGTTGGTTATTTAAATTGCAGTGCTGTTAAAGCCACCTCGAAATGCAGAATAAAATAAAACGACTAAGACGGTAGCTGTAAGAATGCTGTGGGCACTTATAAATTCACGTATATTTAAGCTGTCAGAACAATCGAAACTGGCACCAGTGCGAGAAATGTTCTTTTGACACTCACATGCCGCGCAATAAAAAAGCTAGCACACTTAACTGTCGAAACTACTACAAAAAAAAGAGCGTAATACCGCATAACGCAAATAGACGACCATCAGACTATAACTGTCACACACACACACACACACACACACACACACACACACACACACACACACACACACACACACACACACACACGCACGCACGCACGCACGCACGCACACGCACGCACGCACGCACGCACGCACGCACACACACACACAAACACACACACGCACGCACGCACACACACACACACACACACACACACGCACACACACACACACACACGCACACACGCACGCACGCACGCGCGCACGCACGCACGCACACACACACACACGCACGCACACACACAAACGAATAGTAATGAATATTTATTCACACATCAAGCCCACTCACATTTAAGTTTGTGAACCATTTATTCAAGCTGAGTAATGATTGCGTCATAACGTCAGCTTGGCATGCGATGGTAGCCTGATGATAAGAGCAAAAATGATACAGCAGGGGCAGTGTTTGAGTAGCGTCCAGTGGATGAGTTCCTTCAGGAATCGTCTGTAAGTATTGTTTCTTTTCTTTGGGGCTTGATGTAATCCTTACTGCGCACATCTTTATACATGTCATGGCTTTAGAAATTTTCTATTCAGTACATGCGCCTGAACGGCTGCGACTAAAAATACCGTTTATGTCGAGCAGCACACAATAATGAGCTCTGATTCAACATAGAAGCTTAGCTAAGCGGAGCAGCGCTCGGCTGGGCTCCGTAAACGGGGGAACGACTCCTGAGGACGCTCCCGTGTTGTCAATATGCAGAACGGCATGCAATAATATCGTCGACATTTGGCATTTTGTTTTTCTAATATTTTCATCTGATGACAACAATAAAAAAGGGAGCTTGCCAGGCGATCGAAGCAAAAGCAAGATGGCCCGTATTCACAAAAACGTCTTACGCTGAGAAATGTTTTCAGACTATTCAAGCCAGTCACAATGCGGCATATTTCATCATGAAGCCGGTTGACCAATGAGAAACTCACTGACGAAGGAGAACTTTTGTGAATAGGGACCCAGATACAATACTTTCAAAAGTCGATTCGCGCGGATAACGAATGACCTGAATCGCCAAGTTTGATTGATTGATTGATTGATTGATTGATGCATTCATTCATTCATTCATGTTCTACCGAACTGCTTCTGAACTATGCATGCAATCATTTGGCATTTCTGCATTGGTGTCACTCTAGTTTCGGCGTCCCCTCGCGGTCCCCGGTATTCACTTGAATGTTCTCACGCTGAAACTATATTCGCATGAGAAAATGCCAGCCAGTTGTAGTGTACTGCGTATCACTAGCGGTGACGGCTACTGTGTGAGAAAATGCACTTGCTCGGGGAAAAGAAAGAACTCTGTGAATTCGGGGAAGACTGGTATGCTGAAAGATCGCTTGTGAAATGGGTTTGATGTGTAATAACGCCCGCAAACAGTTCAAGAAATCACTTTTGTGTTGAGGGTACTTTATGTAATTTTCTGGAAAGAGTGGACAGACTGCAAATGTTTGTTCTTTCGTGTATACACTTTTTCATTGAACGGTCACATTGGTTCGTAATGTGCCAGCCGTGGCGAATGGCGTGCCTTTACACCACTCTAGCTTATACTGGGTGCTCTCAGTTATACGATGGCATGAACATTTGCGGTGAACAGAGAGAAAGACAGGGCTGCGAGAGGGGGGTTATTCACCGATATATATTCTCACGCTTTGTTAAGAGCTTGGATCAGCCAATTGTGAAAGCAAGCGTGTTATTTTGGAATCAAAGCCCTTCCTAAATATTAAGAAAACAGCGACCAATATAAGCGACTACACTCGTGCAATAATCTGCAAGAGAGTGCTCGAAAAAGATCCGTTAAATTCTCGGACCAGATAACAAAACCCACCATGAGGGCGAATGAAAGTTCTGGCATATGCCAAGAAAACAGGATTCGACAGATATCCCTAGGCCTTCTTTATAAATATAAAGGTTAGAGTGGTTCCGCGGTTCGAATGACCCTGGTATAAGCACGCGTACCGAAAACGCAAGCGGTGGAATGGGTTTTGTTCGCCTTGCAGCTTACTTCCGCCGCTCAATGGGAGGGCCTTTCAACGAGCTTTATTATGTGAGCCATACGCCACAGTTGAATGAATTAGGCTCAGTCGTCACGCCATGTCCTTGCCTTTCTTTCATTTTTAAAATTTTTGTATGTGTATCGAGTATTGTGTGATGAACAATGCGCTCGTCACCGGCTATGGGGCCCACTTTCTTGCGTGTTAGTCGCTTCATGTAGCGCGCTTTCACAGAACTACCGGATCTGCACAGAATTTTGACAGTGCACGATATATTATCAGAAAGAATGAAAAAAACAGTGCAATAATTTAAACAGTGCAATAATTCAAGTAGTCGCTGTATAAAAATAAGGTGGACGAACAAGTTTTGGTATATCCGTATGTTTTACTCTCGCAAATTAAAAAATAATGTATTCGAAAGCATCTTTACAACTCTTACAGCCTTCGCTAGGCAACGTTGTACGCTGTCATTGGTTGGGAGGAGGGGGGTCGAATAGTGTTTTAGTATAGGTACAGGTCCTATCTCGAAGTATGATTGGTAAAGGAGAAAACTCTGCCTATACTTTTGTTTAATATTATCCAAGACGTCGTCGGTGAGAGAAAGCCAAATAGAGAAAACAACTGCTCTCAGAGGTCATAGCAGCACATTGGCAAAACTGTGTTTTGGAATGACTGCTCTTCGCAAGCGTATGATTGAATACCTCTGCCAACATTTCCGCTTCGGACTGATAACGTTCCTTCTTGCTCTACTTTGAAGGCTTCTCCTTTCGATTTATATCTTTCTTTCATTCCATGATTCTACTTTGTCTCTGCATTACGTTGTAAAAACTTTTTGATCTACTTCATTCTTGCATTTGCACGAGTTGCGCCTCCCCTCACCATTTTTTTGTTTTTTTTAGAAGAGACAGATACAAACGTAAAGCAGGTCTCCGCGTTTCCTGCTGCATGTAGAAAGTTTCAAGATTCAGAACCTCCGTACGTCGTCTTTTTCCTCTTAACACATAACCATGTGAGACGACTGTCGCCACGGCCCTCCACGTCGCAATGCTTGAATTTATTTGGACGAAGGAAGCGGCGAATGGTGCTGTGAATTCATCGGCCCACTCTTTCTCCTCTTTTGCCGAGAGCGAAATCGCCTTTTAATGCTCGAACTATGCGAAATTTGCTGTGCTGGCGACCATATACCCGATGAAGACCACGCTGCAAGATGGCTCCCATCACTGTCCTCGTTTTCCACAGATATGATGCGTAAACGACGATGACTGGTCGACGAATTCACCAAGTAGCAGGGAGAAAAGCGTCCGTTCACGTGTACCACGCTGCAGGAAGGGCACCAGGGAGACGCTAGAAAAGCGGTGGGTATCGCGTATGTAGTGGTAAAGAACAGCATGCATGGTCAAGGACGTCAACGGCCGTCAAGTTTAGGTCGAGAAATTAAGTTCCGGCTCGATTCATTCGAACTCGGATTGCACCGTGAATGAGCCTGGCTCAAAAGAGAGAGAGAAATAAACGTTTATTTAGAAACAGTGTTCCGAGCGAGGCCCGGTATCACTCTAAGGTGGGAGGGTCCTCTAGTCCAGGAATCCTCTGGCCTTTACTGCCCTCTTAGTCCTGGCGACGAGTTTTTGCTGGTCTTGCAGGTCCTCGAGGATGAGCTTGGCCTCCCACGTTTCCATTAGGTGGTCGTCGTTTATTCTTCGGGCTTGGTCACGCTCCAGTTTCACGTCATGGTTTGCATGACACTGGCATTCAAGGAGCAATTGTACCAGGGTATCTGGTACGCTACAGAGCGGGCACATGTAGCTATATGTCGTTGGGTAGAGGCGGTGTATTAATATGCCATGTATGTAAGTGTTGCTCTGCAGGCGTCGGAAGATCACGCTCTCTTCTTTCGTTAGTTTTGGATGGGGTGGCGGGTACACCCGTCGCTCCAGTTTGTAGTGTTTAAGTAGCGACGAGTGGGCGTTTTCTACCACCTCCATCTTTGCAGCCACGGATCGGGTATCCTTGGTCCCAGGGCAGCCCGGCTGACGTGCTCGCGGGCAGTGGCGTGGGCCGCTTCATTTCCTTGTAGGCCCTCGTGTCCAGGAACCCAGATTACGCAGGTATATGGAAGTGAAGAGCTTCGCCGTTGCAGGATGGTAATTGCGTCGGCTGAGACGGGGTCCTTGGCATAACTCCGGCAAGCGGCTTGCAAGTCAGTGAAGATCCCCGCGGCGTCTTTACATGTGGTGGTGGCGAGAGCGATTGCCGCTTCTTCCGCTGCGTCTTAGTTGCGTGCCTTGACCGTGGCCGACTCTAACTCTCGGCCTTGAGAGTCTACGACGCTGATAGCGTACGCGTTTCTTCGGGGATACTTAGCCGCTTCGGTATAGCGGGCGTCCGGGTCTTGCCTGAACTTTCGTTGTACAGCTTCTGCTCTAGCATTTCGTTTCCCTCTGTGGATAGTGGCGTGTCTGTTGCGTGGGATAGGCGCGATGGACAGGGACTCTCGTACGTCCACTGGGATGCGCTTTTTCCGGTCTGAATTCGCAATGTATGATTCGTTGTAGTTGATATACCGGACCACTGAACTCCCAGTGGGCGTGAGCTTGAGTCGTTCCAGCTGGCTGTTTTTGTGAGCCTCGGCGAGCTCTTGCCACGTGTTGTGGACACCCATCTTAAGAAGTCATGAAGTGGGAGCCATGGATGGTATTTCCAAGGCAGCTTTGGTTGCATTTCTTATCATATTATTAAGTTTTTTTATTTCCGCGGCTTTTAAACTGAGGTATGGCGTGCCGTACGCGATGCGGCTGGTGAGCAGAGCTTGCATTGTTCGTAGGGTGTTGTGTTCTTTAAGCCCAATGCGTTGTCTTGCGATCCTCTTTACGAAGTACGTGAGCTGCGAGAGAGTTCTTTGGAGTCTCGATGTGGTGGCCGCTGCCGATCCATCCTGTGTACGTGAAGTCCAAGCACCCGTAGCGTATCAACTTTCGGAATCCCGTTGAGGGTGACGCAAGGGTCGGGCTCTTCGTATACGGGAGGCCTGCCTCTCGTCCTTGCTTTGAGTACAAGGTGCTCCGACTTCTCGAGGGCACAGTTGAGGCCGAAGTGTCAGAGATACCTTTCGCTGGTGTTTACGGCATCTTGTAAGCAGCTCTCTTATCTCCCGATGTTCGAAGCCTTGGTCCAGAGCGTGATGTCGTCAGCGTACATGGTGTGCCGCGCATCTGGTATTTTATCGAGAACCTTAGGCAGATTGATCATGGCTACGTTGAACAGTAGCGGTGACATGACAGAACCCAGTGGCATGCCTCTTTTAGGTAGTTGGAAGCTTTTGCTGCGGATGTTCCAGATGCCCTCAGTTGCTGTACAGTTCGTCAGAAAGTTTCCGGACATACGTGTAGGTCATAACGCCGCAGCCGGTGCCTTCGAGGTTCATGAGGATCGCGTCATGGCTTACGTTGTCGAAGGACCCCTTGACAATGACTCCGAGTATTGAGTACTTGGTACGGTAACTGGGGGGGTCAAGAAGGTCTTCTTTGAGTAGTAGAAGCACGTCATGCGTCTAGATTTGCTGTCTGAAACCGAACATCGTATCTGGTAAGTGCCCATTATCTTCTAGGTACAGGGTCAAGTGGTCGTATACTATATGTTCAAATAGCTTTGTCGCACACAATGTGAAAGAAATCGGGCGCAAGTTATCAATTATGACAGGTTTGTTAAGATTTGGGGATCATGGTGATATCCGTGTGTTTCCAAACCACAGGCATCTCTACTTTCTCCCAGAAATCGTTGTAATATTGGAGAAGAGCCTTGGTGGCCTGGTGCAGTAACTTGCGCAAGTGATTGTTGACAATTTGGTCTTTTCCGGGGCTGGTATTTCTTGTCAACTTTGATAGGGCAGCGTAAAGTTCCGCCTGCAGTGAAGGGCCGGTCGAGGTCAGAGTTTGGTGTTCCCGCATATTCTTTGGTGTTAAATGACGCGACAGTGGGCGCGTCTCCGCTAAGCTTTTTCATCAATTCTTGAAGGAGATGTTCTTCCAACCCGGCGTAGTTGTGAATACGCTTGTGAAGATGCTGCTTCTGTGCCGCTTTGGAGGGTTGCGTGCTCATAAGAGAGCGTAGCTGAAAAAAGTTTTGGCGAATTAGTCTGAATGACCGCGTTGAGTGTATTTAAAGTGAACCGAAGTACAAATGAGCCCTCAGCTTAACTGAATTTGTGAGCGAGTCTGAGTGGACTTGCGACTATTCGTCCAACCTATCGGCACGGCACGACAAGACATCGTAAGAGGAACTCAAGCAGAACATCGAAGTGGCAGCAGCCAACACTAACAATGAGGTGCACCAAGCCATTCGCAGGTGAGTTGGTAGCAACTGACTAAATAGTTGGCAGACACAATGACAGAAAAAGGCGGAGCACAATCTTTATGCCACTGCCTATTCTGGCTAACTCAACGACATGGTATAGAATCCAAACTCAATCGTATTGATGCAAGACCATTATCAGAAAAGAAGATGCTGGGACCACGGCCAGCGTTTTTGTGCATGCACAAGGCCGCGGAAATCTTATTGTGCTACTCGAAGATGACCGGGCATCACGAGCGCCTGTAAACTACCCGTGCGAATTCGTGTTGTGTGCGTTCGGACTAACTGTTCATTGTTCCTTTTTTACGTCTAGTTCCTTTTTTACGTCTAGTTCTTTATCACCTATTCTATCTGTTACTCCCCCTTTCCCCCACCTCAAGTGTAGGGTAGCCGACTGAGCCAAAGCTTGTTAGCCTCCCGGTTTTTCCTCTTCGTTTCTCTCTCTCCCCCTCTCCCTCTCTCTATCTCAGCCTCCAGCTAGTCTAGGATGGTTGAAAGAAGGTATGAGAATGAACTATGTAGGTGTTGTGAGGTGGTCGGTTGGTGAATGTGTTCTCCTGTATAGAGCTCGGAGTACTCTCTCCTGCTGTGTTAAAAGTGACTTGCTCACGAGCGGGTATATTCTGCGACGTCTGGAAAAGGGGCACAGCTAGTTTTATGAAGAGAGAGAGATAAGAAATAATAGAGAAGAAAAGACAGTGAGGCATAACCAGTTTAGTACGACCTGTTTGTTACCCCAAATGTGGAAACCGAATGGCGGAAATTTAAAGCTTTAAGAAAATGGAAGTTTTCAGCCAAGGCACACGCAGGCCTCGCTACTTCAGGTAAAAGTCGTTGGAGTTATTGTCATAAGCAGCCACCGAAGTGAAATATTTGGGTTTGTTAGTGCTGTAGTTACTGTTTTTCCAAGTATTTGCGTTTATTAGGCTGGTGCCCTTTGCTATCATTGTCTAGCATCGTGTTTTCTCGTGTTGGTGTGGGTGATCTGTCACACTATGTAACTTGTTAAACCTTCTCTTCCTCTGTCCTCTCCTTGCCCTTTTTTTCTAGTACAGGGTAGACAGACAGTACTTATGAACCTTTTTTATTTAGACGAGGATTTCCTCCTTTCTGCGCTGTTGCACGAGAGTACGAAAGCCAACGTCACAGCCTCGGCAGTGCATTTCTCGGGGGTCACGTGCGCTAACAGCAGCCCAGAGAAGACTATGGCGGCGCCCAGAAAAGCCTTGAGTGAAAAGGTCTATAGACACTTACTATAGCATTGTTGTCTTTCCCCCTCCCCCTACGCCTCCATTATCAGGAATGGATAGCATTTGTTCATATGCGAGCTAATAGCTTTCTTGTGAAAACGGAGCCCGTATTTTCCAACATAAAATTGCCTCCTGCGGTTAATGATAGCTAGAAAGACGTCGAAAGACGCTATGCTAGTGCCACCCGAAAACAATGTCCTAAATTGGTAAGGCCGCTGCCTACCACAAAACAGTATGCTTACGCATCACATACAGAACTCGAAAAAGTGATCTGGTGTGAAGTTTTTTTTTTCATTACACATTAATTAAAACACTGACATGGCAGCCGCAAGTGTAACCCGCCACCCCGTTCACTTCGGCGGGGCATCAGATGCAACGACATCTGTTGCGGGTGACAATATGAATGGTCTCCGCGGGTTATCGTGTGTCTGCCGAGACAAGAGACTGTTTAAGCTTCCGATTTCACGCTCGAAATGCTGCGCCAAGGTATCCGCTGAGGCTAATGAAAGCGCGTGTAGCGTCGCGTCTCCCGTGAGAGTGCTTTGATACTCGTGTTGTACGGCAGCCAGCGTGGTTCAAACTTTTCTGTCATCGGGAAATGGGGCGCGCCGAACGTGCCTCCAGAGGCCTTCGTGCGAGAGAAACGTACACGAAAGAATAATAAAAGAAGACCCACAATATAGGCCACGACCCTGGCTCTTCTTTAACGCTCGTCGGCGTTTATAGTGGCACCGCTTATAGCTGGGCAACCCCTTAATGCATGCATGGCACTCATCCATCACGCGACGCTTATAGCACGTCGGCCCCGCGGCTTGGTCGCAGGGGATTTGCGATGACGCAGATTTGCCGCTCCCGTCGTTTCCCGGGAGCTCGTCAACCCACGAGCCAAGCGGCCCCCGTGCAAACTAACGCGGATTGACACGGCTGTCGCTTTTAAGGGCCGAGAAGCTCCGATCGCCCGGGGGTGAAGTATGCGAAGGAGAACTTAGACGATGAAAAATAGCCGCAGGAACGCGTTTTCCCTTTATATCTGTTCCGAGATATGCGCTATACGATTTCTCTGGCCTCTATTTTGCGCATCTAGAAATGGTGGGCACACGTTTGGAGCGAAACGAGACAAATTGGTCATCTTACAAGCACATTTGTTACTGTAGACGTCATAAGCGAGCGCAGGGTTCCCCTTCACAGGGGTTCATAGCAGCCTCCTCTCCCCTCTTAAGTCGTCACATGGGGCAGACTTTGCACCCTTGGATGGGGACGCGCCCGCTCCCCGTGTGCAAATCTATGGTTGACGTATAGTTCCGCGATCTCATAGTTCCGGGATCTATGGTTGACGTATAGTCCGGATAGTTCCGTATAGTTCCGCGTTTGCGACTACTACACAACACAAAGCATCCGGGCCTTTTCCTCAAAGGGTCAAAATCAGAGCACTTCTCAGCCCATATTCTCAGAAAAAAAGTTTTAAAAAAGCAACAAGAGAGCCAAGAACCTTGATGAACCTTCAGCTAACCTTGATGCGGCCGACCACTTGGAAATCGCACTTGCGAAACAGATGTTTTGTGAATTCGGTCTCCTGTTAGGCGTCATCGACTACCCGACTTCGCTAACGCTATTATTCTTGCCCGAATATTCTCTTAAGAATACCGGCATAATTCGTTTTTCTAAACATGGTCTCAGCGAGCGTTACCTTCCTGATTGACCCATCCATTGATTGGTCGGTCAGGGGCGTTGGTTTAATGACGGCGCATTTGTTAGTGATCTCGTTCGATCCATTAGAAACGTACGCTAGTCAACAGTGCGTGACAGCGCATGCATCAGTAGAGAATGTACGCCTGTGTAACTGCAATCACTTGGTGTATAAAGCCAGAACATGTGTATCTGGCACCACGCCACGCGTTATTTTCCAGTGCATGAAAGTCTGGAATTCCGTTAACGTCGAGCTTGTCCATTCATTGAGCGACATTCTGGCGGCCATCACTTACGATGCGGATTTCGCGGTAAATAAACGATTACCGCTGCGACGCTCAGTCGTGGACGTTTCTCGCGCAGGAGAAATTTTGTGGACGCACCCCGCCGTGGTTGAGGTACTCGGTTGTTTACCCGCAGGTCGCGGCATCGAATCCCGGCTGTGGCGGCTGCATTTTTGATGAGAACGAAAGTGCTGTAGGCCCATGTGTTCAGATTTGAGTGCACGTTGAAGAACCCCAGGGGGTCGAAATTTCCGGAGCCCTCCACTACGACGTCTCTCATAATCATATGCTGGTTTTGGGACGTTAAACGCGACATACCAATCAATGAAATTTTGTGAATGCAACCGGCCGACGACATGACGGGGTATGATACATCTTTAATCGTTACGCTTTTGTGTTAGCAGCTAATGCGTGAAAGTAGAGGGAAAAAAAAGCAAGCGGAAAAACCACAACCAAGGATGCCCGCAATTTCCTGTATTCCGTGTTCACCAAAGTATATATGCGAAATAAAGTTTCATAATGAAAATGCCCGATCATTCGCCAGAATGGCCCAGCAAAATCCAGCCATTAAATGCGGCGGCTTCGATGAATACATTAGGAGTGTCTGCGTGTCCTTTGTCGGCACGTGGCGCAAGCTCGGATACTCGTCTTACTTAGGTTGCACGCCAAACGGACTCGGCCGCTGCGCGTGTGTTTGCTTTGAAGAGCGTGACTCGGTTTTAGCGGCGGTAATTGCAGAAGCTGGGAGAACGGCGGCCCACTAAGCCTTCTCGCGGCATTCAGATTACGCCCGCGCTGACTGGGTCACGAGCGCGCGTTTCTCTGGCGCCTCGCCGTTTACGTCTCCGGGCGGGGTTCAAATCGGAAGCCTCGGTTAAATTCCACTTTTAACGGCCTCCCGAGCTTGCGCTGTTTCTTTCTGAGCATCCTTGGACGGTCACCTTGGGCTGCAGGACCTCGCGGTCTGGAGGGCGCCGCCATACGTTATGTCTTTCTGACTGTTTATCATTCTGCAGGGATTTATTAGCGCTTAAAACTTCCGCTGAGTGTTTTCCGCGTTGTCCACGAAGCTTTTGTTTCGCATAAAGAGAGAAATACAACCCGTATAAGCTGTCAGTTGCATTCACTCGCGACGGCAGCCAGCGGAGACCGGAAAAGGACTTTGAGTCCGCTGCTGTGTAGAACTCATTTTACTTGCCTTCATATGTATGCACAATCTGTGTGGGTAGATACATAAATGCGTCATCTATTATCTTTAAAAAAGTGTGTGTAAAACTCGATTTTTATAATTCAACCTACTCCAGCTTGAAAAAAAAAAACAGAAGCTCGGGGAAAGATGGAATTGATTGAAAGTGTGCGAACACGGGGGTTGTCGCTGGAATGGCTACACTGGCACCCCTTCTTCGCAAATTTTTCATCTGCCCAGCAAGGAAAGTTTAAATATTATTTCGAATTTAGAGCAGCTGTTGAAGATTATCTCGAAATTGAAGCAGCTGTGCCAAGCCTGATGGAAGTGCTGAGCTGGGCAGCCTTTGTTTTCCTGCTCTCTTTTTCTCCTTCACCGTTTTTCGTGTCTTTTTTTATCTCTTTAATAGAATTCATTCTTTCCTGTCTTTTTATCTATTTCTTTCTCGTTATTTTTCTTCCTATTAGTTTCCTCTCTATTTTGCAATGCTTCCTCTTTTTTTTCTATTTATATACGTGGTTTCGCCTGCGCTACGCCAAACGCACTAGTTGTGTTTGTTTTTTTGCTGATGATGATAAGTGATCAAGATCGAAGCGCTCGAAGAACAAGAGGAAGAGTACTTCTCCAATTGGTGTGGCCGAGCGCTCGATAT
Source organism: Rhipicephalus annulatus (assembly GCA_013436015.1). Classification (NCBI taxonomy): domain Eukaryota; kingdom Metazoa; phylum Arthropoda; class Arachnida; order Ixodida; family Ixodidae; genus Rhipicephalus; species Rhipicephalus annulatus. Next base: position 90,181 of record WOVY01011104.1, on the reverse strand, counting down.
GCAATTGACACAAGGAGCGTTACGCCCCAGCTGCGACGATGACAGCACTCGACAGCATGCGACAGGCTGGCCCCCTCAAGTGCTTCCCACTTAGTACCTCAAAAATTTAAGTACTTTATTATCTGCGTGTTGCGTTGTAAGGCGTATACAAAGTTGCCCGGCTACATTGCACCATTTTTCTTATAGATAGAAAAAAAATAAACCAAGTGCTCTAGAAAAATCATGCCAGCGGTAGTCGTGTGTATGAGTGGTAGTGGTGCGTACTTACAAAGGGTGAATTTTTCATCACTAAGCGGTATACATAATGAAATACACGTTTTTATTAGTTAACTCTTTTAATATTGCTTCAATCGCTTATATGTCAATTATTAAGTTGCAGGCTGTCTGGAATAACCTTGGAATCGAGCAATTATTTTGTGCTGAAGTTAACCTAGTTTTCACCAACCACGCTAAATGAAAGTACCGCGATGTAAGCCAAATATGGCATAGAGGCGCGCTCCCGCGCTGCCGCTCAGGCGTTCTGCTTGAACGTCACCGTCATGTTCCGTGCAGAGCCGAAATCGATAACATCACCCCGCTTGTCGTATGTTCCACGTGGGAATGAACGCGGCTGAAGCAAGATCAAACTTTGGATACTCAGCCCAATTGGTGGTTTATCGCTCGCACGCCTGCACACACACACACACACACACACACACACACACACACACACACACACACACACACACACACACACACACACACACGCACACGCACACACACACACACACACACACACACACACGCACGCACGCACGCACGCACGCACGCACGTACGCACGCACGCACGCACGCACACACACACACACACACACACACACACACACACACACACACAGGCATGTGCGCAGCACGCATGCACGCATGCACGCATTTTTGATGCAGAAGCGCATGACCACGCTTACGGTGCATATCGATTTCGAGAGTCATTACAATTGCTATCACGATAATATGAGCGTGTAATTACACAGCATTTCATATATATACTTCAGCGGCTCATACAGACACTTGAGAACCCTCGCAGTGGGCTTAATTTATATATATTTCAAGCCCTGGTCGTACATAAAACGACGACTTGGATAGAACAGGGTGTACCCCAGGTGTGCCATAGACACTTGTTGTCCGCGTTCATTTGCGCCCGGCATATATGAATTTCCATTTGCCCACTTCAATTATGCAGCGAACGTGCTTCTATCGATTTACAATAACGGAACAGAGGTTATCGGCAGCTGGCCTATAACAAGTTGTAAATGTGGAGGACTTTCGACATTTCTTTATGAATGTCCGTTGTTTATCGCGGTATTCTTTACTCAGGGTATCAAGCATCGTGGAAAAATCGAGCATGGATCTTCGTTGTTCCCTTGACGTCCTCGCTCTTTCCGATAGCGCAGCGTGAGTTAACTGAGGCATTGCCAGTACTCGCGAAATTCCGCATCAACGACAGGCACGCATGCCGACGACGTGGGACATTTCTCGGACCCGCGCTTTCGGGTGCCTCGTTGCAGTCTGAACTTTGTGACGTATACGTCATTCGTGGTGCCGGAATCACTGTTTCGTCGTAACTTTCTCGCTTTGTGCACATATATGAGAGCTTTGTATACACTGCCTTCATTCCCCCTTTTATTGCATTTCTCTTGCGTTAATCGTATCCACAAAAAAAGAAAAGAAAAAGAAACAGGGGCGACACTGCTGCTACAACACTGCGTGAAGCCAGGCGGGCAGTGCGATGCTTGATTACCCCGCTGGCGAAAGAGGACAACTTTGTGTCTCTTCCACGCGGCCGAGTACTCTGCCGCTGCTACAGTCTTTGCGACAATATAATACACGAGAGAAGGCGGATTGGCAGAAGCACGTCTTGGCGGCGACCTCATCCTTCCCACTGCTGCCGCTTCTGCTTCCCGTGTTTTCGCGCTTAGCCGTGGCCGATTTACTGGCGAGGTGAGAGTCTCTTCGGCATCGCTGCCTTCCTTTATTGGTTTTTTGACGCGATGGCACGGCGATGTTTTTAATTTCCGGTGAACGGTAACGGGAGCGCGCGCAATGTTTTCGCACTCGGAGTTTGACGCGCCGTGCAGGAACACCAACCGCGCAACTTACATCTAAGGAAGAGGGGCAGTATGAAATTGATCGCTGGAGCTTACGCCGCTTAGGGGGCATCACTTTCACCTATTTTTGGCAACCAGCAGACAACTGAAGTGGCTCTTTTGCAGAACAAAAGTGGCTATGAAAAGAAAAAAACACACTAAAAATGGACACGCCTAATTAAACCTGCCCTTTTTGCCTTATAAGAGTCCACGTTTGTGGAACATTTCAGTTACGCATTAACGTTCGCAGCGGCAACACGGAAGTGTTATAGTATATTAAGCTAGCTGATGAACTATCAGTGGCACACCAGTAAAACTTTTCTTTAAACCTGCGGTGGGTAAGTTTAATGTGAACAGAAAATCACCGCCACATCCGCAAAGTGAATCATGTTAGAGAAGCTTGCTCGGAGATGATCTGCTAACGCGCGAGTCCTTCGTACACATCTCCTACCATCATATATAGATGTGACAACGTTGTTATATATCCCGGGCTGTCACCGCATCCCTTTGGCAGCGGGCTCAAAGGAAGGAAAAGGAAGGAAAACAGGGGGAAAAGAACGTCAGGGAGGTTAACCAGCCTATAGGCAGCCGGTTTGCTACCCTGCGCATGGGAGAGGGATGGGGGAAATGAAAGATAGAGAGCAGAGAGGGAAGAGAGAAACACAGCACATTCGGCCGCAAACGCGCGCACGCTCAGTCATAGTCCAGTCTTGTCTTTGGCGTTGTGTGTCGTTGCTGTTACAGTCGCTTGTTCAAGTCCGTGTCGCGTAGGAATTTCAACAGAGCTTTCGTCGCCTTCTGTTGCAATGTCTTCTCACGGGCACTTGACAGAATAGTGTCCACAGACATTTGGCTGTTGTCGATGTGCGCAAAAGCGGACGCTAGTGACTGTATCTGGATTTCATACAACGGACAGTCACACAGGATGTGGTGTAGCGTCTCTTCGCAATGACAGGCATCGCAGAGAGCGTTGTCGGCGAATCCTATCACGAAGGAATAAGATTTTGTAAATGCCACTTCTAGCCATAAGCGGTGAAGAAGGGTGGCTTCTCTTCGGTCGAGTCCAGTGGGCATGTGGAGAGCCATCAAAGAGGACAGGTGGTGTTGACGATTCGTATCGATGCTTGGTGGGCACTATAGTGAAAATGGGATTTCACGTGCAAGTCGCCGAAGATTACTGGCAGCATCGGTCCGCGAAAGTGGTATGGCTTCTTCTCGTGTTCCTTCAAGGGCTGCCCGCGCGGCAGTATCGGCATGTTCGTTCCCTATGATGCCGCAGTGACTTGGCAGCCATTGAAGCGTCACATGATGCCCTTTCTCGTGTTAAGTGTGGAGAAGGCATCGAATTTCGAAAACAAGCTGTTCGTATGACCCGCAACGCAGTGCTGAGAGCACAGATTGTAGGGCAGCCCTTGAGTCGCTGAAAATCGACCATTGTTGCGGTGGTTCCCGATTGACCACACGATGTGCAGCCCGCAAAGCAGCTAGTTCCGCTGCTGTAGATGCCGTGGAGTGGTCAGTCCTAAAGCTGATGGTAACACCTCTTTCTGGGACAACTACTGCCCCAGACGAAGACTGGCGGTTCGTGGAACCATTGGTGTATACATGTATGCTGTCTGAATATTTCTCGTGCAAAAGAAGAGACAGTTGTTTCAGCACAGGTGACGATAGCTGAGATTTCCTCCGGATCTCTCGTACACTAAGATGCACTGTGGGTCAAATAAGACACCAAGGCGGTATGGATGGTTTAGATGCAAGAGTGAAGCCCGAGGGAAGTTTATCGTTGTATTTCACAATCATTTTGGCGAACGATGCTTGGCGTCTCTCTGAAGGCAACAGTGCAAGATGATGACAGGGAGCACGTGCGAAGTGTCTGATGTGCGTTCTCAAGACTTCTACAACAATGTGAGTTTGTATCGGATAGTCACCAGCAATTGCAATTGTTGCTTCCGTTGACGTACATCTGGGCAAACCGAGGCACACTCCCAGCGCTTGGGCTTGTACTGCCTGTAGAACGCGAACATTGGTCTTGCAGGTATTGCTAAGCACGGGCAAGCTATACCTGAGGAAACCAAAAAAGAGGGCTCTGTAGAGCTCCATCATTGCGTCTACTGACATCCCCCACGTTTTTCCTGCCAGGAACTTGAACAGTTGGGAAATAGCGGTCAGGCGCTTCTTCATATAGGTCACATGCGGAGTCCAACAGAGGTCCCTATCAATAATGATGCCCAGAAACCGGTGGGTTTTGGCGTAAGAAATCGGTCGCCCGCAGATTGAGATGATATAAGGGGTCATTGCTTTGCGAGTGAAGGCCACCAGCGCGCATTTTTCTGGTGATATACTGAGACCTTGTTTTAACAAGTAGTTGGCAATCATAGTTGCTGCTTTTTAAAGTCGGGAACGTATCTTAGCACGTGTGACTGCCGAAGTCCAGACACAGATGTCGTCTGCGTATATTAAGAATTTAACGGTGCTTGGAAAGTATTCAGCAAGGCCAATTAGTGCAAGATTGAAAAGCGTCGGGCTAAGAACTCCGCCTTGAGGAACACCCCTGGAAGTATAGCGTCGCGTAGTTGGGCCATCTTCTGTTAACACAAAGAATGATCTTGCAGCCAGGTAACTCGAAATCCACTGAAAGACTCGACCACCAAGGCCAACCACCGCAAGAGCACCCAAAACGGCTTCATGTAGTACATTATCATAAGCGCCTTTCACATTTAGAAACAGAGCTGCAGATAGTCGCTTACGGGATCTTTCGTGCTGAACGTACGAAACTAGATCAACGACATTGTCAATAGAAGAGCGGTCGTGTCGGAAACCAGCCATTGAATTCGGATAAATCTTGTAGTATTCAAGATACCACTCCAGGCGGTCTAGTATCATCCGTTCCATTATCTTCCCTACGCAGCTGGCCAGTGCTATTGGGCGGTATGAGGTTAGTTCGAGTGGGGATTTGCCCTGCTTCAAGATGGGTAACAAGCGGCTTACTTTCCAGTCATCAGAAACATTGCCGTCCTGCCATGAGATGTTGTAGAAGCTCAACAGTTCTCTCCTAGCGGGCTCGAACTGCTGCTTTGGCTTCCCAGGTATTCATGCGGCCGAACGGTGGTGATGGTTGTGGTTAGAAGAAGAAGAAAAAGAAGAAGAAGAAGAAGAAGAAGAAGAAGAAGAAGAAGAAGAAGAAGAAGAAGAAGAAGAAGAAGAAGAAGAAGAAGAAGAAGAAGAAGGAGAAGAAGTCTAATTACTGCAGCCCCGGTAGGGAGCACGGAGGGGGGGGGGCGGTAATGAAGAGCGTTAATTCACACGTGAGCTCCCGGCGAGGAGAGACGAAGCGCACGTGCTGAGAGTAGTGCACACTATACGCCACCTTGAGCGGTAGTGCGCCATATAGGGAGCATTCTTCAAATTACCAGAAAGCCGACGGATGCATGGGTGGATGTATCCGGCTGTGCCCTTTAAATCGGGTGGTGGCTCACGCCACCTAGCCATAAAGTTAAGTACTATCACTATGTGTTTAAAGATTGAGTTTCACTCGCGGCTTGATTGTAACCACTGTTACGACCGGGGTATGCAGGCACCGGAGGTCCGAGATTCCCTGAAACGAGGTCCGGGATTCCTTGAAAAATTTCCCTGAAACGATGCCTGCTGAGTGCCATTCATCGCGATCAATCACAGCGTTTTTGGAACATCTCATTTTCGTACACAAGCGATAATCGGTTCGAATTCGCCCAAACGTCTATATAGTCGCATTGTATACTATCGGTGGCAAATTATAATTTTTGGTGTTTGAAGTTTCGAAACCAGGATATGCTAATGAGAGACGCCGTAGCGGAGGACTCGGGAAACGTGCGCCTAAATCTAAACGCCCTGGCCTTAAGCATTTTCGCCTATATCGAAAATGCGGCCGGGATTCGATCCCGCGACCTGCGGATCGACAGTCGAGCACCATGACCGCTACACCACTGTTGTCTTTTATTTCCTTTATCACTCGACTACTGTGGCGGGTGTCGGCGTCAAACAAAACCCAAACAGCGGCATTCGCAATTGTTCAATGCGTTATCTACTCGTCACCATAGACATGCGCAGAGCTGTCAAATCGGATGCACGTGCTTGTCAGTGATGATGCTTGAAGCTGTTCGGGTTTCATCGGACGCTGATGGTACTTACTTGGGCATCACGTGTCCTTTTTCGATACCGGCACAAAAATAAGACCCACGGCCGGTACCTACGTGGGAATAAAACAGTCGGATGTTTCTCAACATGCTTTTCAACATTTCTTTGGAAAGTTGAGTGTGTTCATCCAGAGTTACGAGGCGACATAATAAATCATCACAAATTAGAAAAAAGGCATGTACTCATTGCAAAAGCATTTTGGTTGCAGTGCGCGCACTATATCTCTTTTATGGGGTTTCGCAAAAAGATTTGAAACATTGAGCATAGTTAGAGGGGTCAACGCCCTTATTTCTTTCAGTGCCACTGCAAACACGCACCCCTCAACGGCAGCCGCTGGTCCGCCTTAATTCAGGGAGTGGTCTTGATGTGACATGTTTGGTAGGACAACTTACGTCACACATGCGCCCGAGAGTCTTCCCGCGGAGATGCAATAGACGTGTTTCCCTCTCCAATATCATAAGTTTCTCAGATTTGTTCCTTCGTGCTCCTTATTTGTGTCTCGAAGCCATACCACCGCCGCCTCACATTGCTTTTAAAGTTAGCGCATGCCGCAGCGCCGCAGTGACGCTTCCTCGTTGGTTCCCACATAGCGCCACGAACGGTGACATGCTATCTCAGAACACCGCTTGTCTTACAGGGCCAGCGTTGATTGATATGTGGGGTTTAACGTCCCGAAACCACCATGTGATTATGAGAGGCGCCGTAGTGGAGGGCTCCGGAAAGTTCGACCACCTGGAATCCTTTAGCGTGCGCCCAAATCTGAGCACACGGGCCTACAACATTTTTACCTCCATCGAAAATGCAGCCGCCGCAGCCGCGATTTGATCCCGCGACCTGCGGGTCAGCAGCCGAGTACCTTAGCCACTAGAACACGGTAGCGGGGTTTACAGGGCCAGCGTGACCGCCAACATTGTCAACACGAGGAATGCAAGACGCCGCCCCACGGATCTGTACACAACTGAACAAAAAATTACTCTATATGATTTCCGTGGTGATCTGTTGGGAGGCACTACATGGTGGGCTCTCTCCCTCATGACCGCAAAGCACACGCGTGGAGGTTAGGCGATGTGGGAGAGCAGCAAAGGGCAAGGGGAGAGCGTTGTGCACGATTGGATCGACCGCATCTGGCTGACATTGAAAAAATAGAGGAGGGGCTGTTGTGGTCGGCTGGAATGCTTAGATTTTCCAATGTGTAGACAATTAGGATTGTTTTTTTCTTTCTTCAGTGTTTATATATCTATTATCCTTAACAGCACAGGCCACGAGAACGATGACATCAAGAAAGCACATCATCACTAAGATATGACCTGAATGAAATGTGCGCAACCTTGAAAAAATAAATTTCATTGAAAACAGGTTTCTCGTAGTGTGGATACAAAAAACAACCGCGAATACCTTTGGCGCACCGTCCTGTGTACATTGTGTACGTACTGCTTTTTCACTAATGACCCCGGGGCCAGCTTCGGTAGTGGTTTGTTTCCATTTCAGATTTGATTGCTATGCTTCGCAAGCCCACGTGACACCGTTATCACGTAGATGGGCCACTCAGTGTGACGGAAGAAGCTGAACCGAAAGAAAAAAAAATCTTCGCTCAGTAGAAGGCACCTTGATCTGTGCGGGCCAAACCAGCGGCCAAAACGACGAAGGCTCAGCGTATTTTCCGCCCGTAGTCGCACTACATGCCAGCTCAGAAGAAGTGCCGCACCACGGCTCATTACCGAATGTTTCGTGTCCTGTTTTTTTTTCTATATTAATATTGTTCGCTCGAACTCTGAGCGTATCGACGAGAGTGGTGTCTCCGGTTGCTGTCGCTCAGCAGGGTGCGCCTATAGTGAAGGGCCCGACGCAACGCCACCACTCTGCACGTTCCCGCCGAGAGTCGTAAGAGAACGTGGTCGGTGTCGTCTGCGCCGGCTTTCGGCCTTCGCCACCGACCGAGTGGCTGCACTCGAGCTCTGTTGAAATCCGCTCGGTGGAACGCCGATTTCAATTATCCCTGCGTTCTTTTGTCCTACGCGCGCAGACCCGAAAACAGCGACACGCACCGCGACGAAACGAACGCACGCACTGGAGTTTTAGGCGTGAGCTCCCGAGCTGTAAAAACGAGTCTCTGCTCAGGGACGTTTTTCGACAACGCCACTCATGCATTGCGCTCTCTTCTTTCTCTCTCACTTCTTTTTTCCTTACTTAAAGTGCACTTTGAATTCAAACTCTGGCGAACTTCGCAGACAGAGACGTGCAACGAGCCACTATAGAGGGGCTATGTCTTTTAGATTTCAAGCGGTAGCTTCTGTTGGTGCATTCTTTATAGAATTCTTGTTTGGAGGCAAGATGCAGAAAAGTAAACTAAAAAATATGAAGTACATATATAAAAATAAGTCCAAAAAAGTCCAAAAAACGCATTCCCGAGAAGTTCATGGATTTTGAAGTCTCGTAAAACTATAGAATGAAGAGCCACAAAATGAGCAGATGCGACACAAGTCAATCCAAACAGTACGCAAGTTCTCGTGCACAGTTGCGCACCCGCGTTGCACAGAGTTGTCATCCGAGAGGGTCGAGTGTATACCGGCCGCCGTTCCTCGGTGATTGTAGCCTTTATGTATACAGCCGAGAGAAAATACAGCGCCGAAATTAGCTCACCGCAGCTACACATCTCGTCGCAACACCATTTACAGGCACACTTGCAATTTATTCTTCGCCTAAAGTTTCGGGTATACAGGCGCATTAAACTCCCCGAGCGCGGTTCTTTCTTCGTGTGTTTGAACGCGTGAAATGGTGAGACAATCAGCATAGACCCTTAATTGGTTCTTTGCAGGAGAATACGCTTTTGTGGAACTGGAATAAGGCTGCGCCATCGGCTCACCGTACGCCTTGAATACTTACGGCCTTCGGGAGAAGAAAAGCTGTGCAACGAAAGCGGAGTGTTTGGTGAACGCCGTGTAAACACACTGCGCATGTTTGACAGAGAGAGAAAAGAAATTGCAGAGAAGGAAAGGTTGGGAGGTTAACCAGTCCAGGATAATCGGCTGGATACTCTACACGTGGGAACGGGACGGGGAGATTGAAAGAAGGAGAGGGAAGAAAAATAAAGATAGCAAGCAGATCATATACGACATGCAAGCAAGCACGCCGTCAGTAACAGTCCATCAATCTGGATTATAAGACGCGGCCTCACTGTCACATCCGCTTGTGCAGGTCTGTTTTTGTTGAAACCTTGGCAGTTCATTGGTCGCCTTCAGCTGCGATGTCCTCTGTTAACGATATGCAAGAACAGATGGAACAAACATTTGCCTCAGATTGTCAAGGTACGTTATAACGGACGCCAGTGAAATTGTCTCTGAACATTATAGACTGGACAGTCACTCGGGATGTGGCGTAGCGTCTTCTCAGTTGACAGGCATCGCAGAGAGCGTGGCCATTTCAATGCGGAAGGAATGCAATTTTGTGACCGCACACCTAACCATGAACGATAACGTAGTGTGGCCTCTCTCCGGCGGAGTCCAGTTGGCATATGGAGATGCATCAGAAAGCGCAGACGGTGTCTATGATTGGTCCGATTGGTCTGGCTATTGCTCTATGGGCCCGTGCTGATGTAAACGTTATTTGGAAACTATATTGCAGCTTTAGAGCGCCAGTAATTAATAAACATATGGTGGGTTACTAAGCCAATGATGGTCGTATTTGGTGATGTCAAAATGTTGAAGAGGGAGTGATCACTGATCACACAAGGAAACTTCGTGTTACATCTGAAAGTCTTCCCCCGTCGAAGCGGCCACTTGCAATTGACATTGAGCTTCAGTTCAGTTCGGACTTCCCACCGCGACGAAAAACAATCATACTGCTACGATATGGATCGTCAAGGTTGGGCTCGAACGCTTAAAGTCACGCCAAGCTCGAGAGCAGAGTGGATCAGGGAACAAGTGGGTGTTAAGGACATCTTAGTCGAAATTAAGAAGACATGGACATGGACAATGTGACGTGTAGGGAAGATAACCGGCATTTAATATTAAGTATAACTAATTGTATTTCTAGATAATGTAAATGCGCTTGGCGGAGACGTGAAGTTAGGTAAGCAGATGGAATTACGAAGTTGGCAAGTATAACGTGGCAACAGCAAGCACAAGACTGGGTTGATATGGCAGAACATTGGAGAGGCATTTTCACTTCAGTGGGCGTGGTCAGGCTGATGATGATTTAATTCTGATTGATGATTGATATGTGGGGTTTACCGACCCAACACCACAATATGATTGTGAGAGACGCCGTAGTGGAGGGCTCCGAAAATTTGGACCACCTGGGGTTCTTTAATGCGTATCAAAATCTGAGCACATGGGCCTACAGCATTTCCGCCTCCACCGAAAATGCAGCCGCCGTGGCCGGGATTCGATCCCGCGACCTGCGGGTCAGGAGCTGAGTGCCTTAGCCACTACACCACCGTAGCGGGTGATTTACCAAGCTTTTCTGTGATATTCATTGTGCCACCTCTCTGACAGCGAGTGTTCGCGTATATCGAGTGGAATATGTTCATGTTTTTTTTTTTAACACCACGTAAGCAAGTTCACTCATTCATTCAGAAGGTCGCGGCGATTGCATTTTGCGAATATCGGAGTGTTACACATCGCACATACGCTTCATTTCGAAGAACAATTTCCGTGCCTCTCTCCTGGCCCGACAAATACCTAGCTACCCCCTCCCCGCAAATTTTTTTCTATATGGCATACAGATCGAAAAATGACCATTTCAACAGTTTGCCCCCCCCCCCCCCACGCCAAAAAAAAAAGCTGCTTACGCCCCTGCCTCCGTGAAGTTGTTCACTGACTCTTCAAGTGCTGTGGCACGCGAACAAAGCCCAGAAGGCAATGAACTAAAGACGTTTCGCATAATAGCACAACTAACTTAAGGTGTTTCGTGTCAATCGCCTCAGGTACACTAATCAAATAGCATAGGCAATTTCGTATATTTCGCGCATAAAAGCTATTTCAAATCGCTTCAATTTTTACTGCAGCTGCGTGAGATCTGAAAACTTTGATCTTGGAGTCAGTGTTATTGATGTTCTTGTTACTTGCACGAACTTGTACAATCCGACAAGTGTAAAAAATGTAAAAAAATGTAAAAAAGGTAAAAGTCTCTGTGGTTCGTTTTCATCGGAGGTAAAAGACTGTTTCCATCGAAACTTTAATGAATACGTTAGCGTCTTTCATGACCGATAGGTTTGAGAGAACTGATGTCTTTTGGAGCATGGCTGCACGCTTTTTCGAGTTCCGGTGTTAAAAAACATCGGCTTGATTTCTTCAACTAGTCAACCTTCTGGTGTCCGAATATGCTGGGCATTTCCTTCGAACAACCAATAAGTGGTCTCGTCCACTTGGATCGGCACAGATAGCGGTCGAATAGAGGATTTGTAGCGCAGTTTTGCACGTAAAGAGTGAGGATTCATCGTAACAGGACATTTTAAACAGGTTTGAATACGTTAGCCAACATCTACAAAAACTCTACCAAGAGAGAGAGAGAGAGAAATGTTATTCGGAAAGACAGAGATGTTAACCAGAAATAAGTATTTGGTCTTTTGTCCTGCACAGCTAGAAACTGCTTCTCCACAAGAAGAGAGGATTGCAATCACGGAGAAGTGATCAGAGAGGAGATACAATTTTTAACGTTTTTCACTGCCTGCTTACAAGTATTCGAATTCTCTTGATTGAAAAAAAATAGGAATAAACATTAGCAGTGAATATCTCAGCGATATACAATGTGCAGACGACAAAGTTCTATTATTCAATAATGGCGAGAAGTTGCAACAGGTGATTGAAGTTTTCAACCATGAAAGTGGTAATGTAGCGCAAAACGTACATATGCAAAAGACAAATATAATGCCCGATAGCGTGACGAGAGAACAAGGTATCACAATGGCCAATCAGCTTCATGAATCTATGCAAAGGTATGCGTGTATAAAGGTGAGGAGCGGAAATACACTATATATGCTCGTGAAAAGGAAGTTCACCGGCGTATAAAGATGGACAGTGTATGGCACACATTCCGAAATCTCGGCGAGAAATTTACCGCTGCCCGTAAAGTAAAAGATGTACATCATGCAGCTGCGCCAGTGCTAATACATGGGGCAAAACTTGGAGAATAACGAATAAAATTGAGAAGCTAAAGTGTAAACGGCGTGTTATAAAAGGGAAAAAGAAAAAAAAATTGCCCGCAGCTTCCCTCGGGGGAACACTGAGGAGGATGCGGAAGCATGTAATTGGTTAACGGGTGTTAAATTACGACTTACTTGGGTCGATGGCTAAATTGGTTAACGTGGTTGTGAAATGGGGTGTTAAATGAGTGAACACGTACGGCACGTATGCGAAAGGGCGGTGTTTTATTTATTGCGACGAACTTTGAGGACGATGGCTTTGTGGTCGGTAAAGTAAAGAGTGAGTGGATCGGGTTGCATCGGTCGTAGGTCGAAATTTGCAAAGACGTGGTCGATGCAGGTTCTGCGAATGGTGGTCGGCTGGTGGTGTTTGCAGTCGTCGTGCGTTGCGCGTTTCAGCGAGTGTCGCGACGCCATGTATTCGACTATCCAATCGTCCTTGATGACGTCGACGTTGAAGTCGCCAACAAGCATGAACGGTCGATGTTGCGGTTGTTGTTTTCTGTAATCTTGCACGGCCTCGTCGACGTACTTTTCTACGGCGGCACGAGAGAGGTTTGGCGCGAGGTACATCGTCATGACGTCGACGCCACAGACGGTAGCAACGCAGTGCTCGCCGTTGGCGCGTTGTTGAACGCCGGGCTGTAGTCGGAGGTCAATGAAGGAGTCGTCGTCGTTGTCGACGTCACGCTTGACGTAAATTCCCACACCGCCCGCAGGTCGTTGGAACCCGTGCGTGCGCGCGACCGAAGCGTATCCCGCAACGTCGACGCCATTGGCGTTCCACGTCTCGGTGAAGCAAAGCACGTCCACTCTGCGTAGTACATAGATGGTGGGCGACGGCGCGACGGCGCATGCGCGCGCGTCAGCTGTCGAATGTTCGAGAAGCGGTGCGGACGGCGCGGACGGCGCACTACAAGGCGCGAGTATAAGATGCTTCCGCATCTAAAATAATTTGCCCGTATCTGGATGCTAATCTGCAAATGTCTTCGAAAGATGATAGTCTTGCGTGTGGAGAGAGTGAACAAAACATTTATTTGATGTTCTGCACAAGAAATCGGTGAATGTTATTCTGGAGGCGCTGCGTTAGAGTGCCTCGATTGTGCAGCGGAGGCGAAAGAGCGCATCAAGTCACGTCACACGTAGGACATGAGCGCTATCTGGCAGTTTTCTTAAAAAACGAAGTGCGTGGCTCTGAGACAGGCGTGCGCGCCCGTCTCAGAGGTGATAAGGTGTAGAACGCAAGGCGACGGGTAGGTGCCACACTGTGTCGTCTTAGCAAAGCGTTGGAAACACTCGCCTTTTTGTGCAAGCGTTGCATCGTCAGTGCAGCGTGATAAGTGCTATGGTCCTTAGAATTACCTATGTATGCCTTTTCTAGTAAAATACGCACATACAGATTATATACGTGTTGTTATGATGCATCACATATGCGCAATAATTGCTTTTTAATTCACAATCGCACAAGGGCGAACGCTGACCCTTGAGCACATTGGTGGGCGCTGCGGATGGAGTCGGCCGTGTGGGGTATCGGCTGGTCCGTTCAGAGTGCGCGGTACCGTTAAAGGTGGACAAACGTACAAATGTACAGACAGACAGACAGACAGACAGACAGACAGACAGACAGACAGACAGACAGACAGACAGACAGACCAAAATTTTTGCGCCGAAGGTCCCCAAGGAAGACTATCGTCTTTAATAAAGCTATAGACTTAACGTTACAGGAAGACAGCAGAGGAAATCGGACAGTGAACAGGCATAGCGGATATTCTTACACCTAGTGGATGAATGTAAAGCAAACGACATTCGGACTTAGCTTGATATATATTTTAGGAGCTTACGCGCAAACATTCGGAAAAATTAATTTACATGGGCACCATATTCATATGTCTGCATGAACCAGTCGCCTGTTTTAACGAATACAACTTCGGCTAGATGAATTTATGTGTTCTTTTTGCTTCACAAGGCTGTAGTGGCGGACACACACACACACACACACACACACACGCACGCACACACACACACACACACACACACACATATATATATATATATATATATATATATATATATATATATATATATATATATATATTGGACAACACTTCATTCAAGTTAGCGGCACTTCCATGGGCACACGAATAGGCCCTAATTACGCAAATATTTTTATGGGCTCTCTAGAACGCGATTTTCTTGCCAGCCGCGATTTGAAGCCTTTTTATTACAAGCGTTTTATCGATGACATTTTTTTAGTATGGCATCATGGTGAATCCCAGCTCCTTTCTTTCATCGGCGATTATAATAATGCCCATCCAAATATATCATTCTCGCACTCATACTCGGACACCAGTGTCAACTTTCTTGACGTCACAGTGACACTGTGCAATCGAAAATTGACGACCAAACTATATAGGAAACCAACCGATAGACATCAGTATCTTCACTTCCATAGTAGCCACATAAAACACTGCAAAACCAGTATTCCATATAGTCAGGCCATTCGCTTTAAACGCATCTGCTCTGATAACAATGATTTCGCTCGCAACTGCGAAGACCTACGAGGTGCTCTTACGAGGCAAGGATACCCATCGGGAATCATAGACGACGCCCTCAAGAAGGCTGACAACATTGACCGTAAAGAGTTGCTCATAAGCAACAAACGATCTGCAAACACTTCACGTAACAGTGTTAACCTCATCCTTACGCACTCAGCTTCGGTTCCTAATGTGGCCAATATTCTAAGAAAACACCACAATATCTTGCAACAAAGTGATCGCTTAAAAGACATTTTTACGGAACCATCGAGGGTAGTTTACCGCAGATCACGCAACCTGCATGATACATTAACATCATCGAAAATAATTAATCGGTCCAACTACAGTGGTTGCCATCCTTGCAATAAGCCCCGCTGCAAGGTTTGCCCGCACATGTCAAGTACTCACACCGCAACTAGCACCGCATCAAACTTTTCCTTAAAAATCAACGGAGACTTCACTTGCGACAGCGCTAATGTTATCTACATGCTTGAGTGCTCCACTTGCCGCATGCAATACATTGGGCATACCGAAACATCATTCAGGTTACGTTTTAACAATCACAGAGCCCATGCTTCTAACCTTCCTCATCTTCCACTGTCAAAACATGTCCAGATGCCAGGGCACTCTTTCGAAAACATCAAAGCCACAATATTACAATCCGGGTTTAAAACTCATTCTGACCGAGAAGTTCGCGAGTCCTATCTCATTAACAAGTTCAACACTTTGCACTCAGGCATCAACGAAAGCGCTGGACGCGTTACTTTCCTTTCTATGTAGCATTGTCCATCACAGGAATGCGTTAAATGCCCCCCAACCCATGTCATCGTTTCTTCTCTCATTTATTTGATTATATATATTTTTTTGTGTGTGCTTCCATTTATTATATGTGCGCATGCAGTAGTTTGGCATCAATCTTGATGCTTCAGTTACCAGTTGAATTTTGTTTACTGTCCTCGGGTATCTTACAGTGTGCGTGACATGTGCTCATGATATTCGCTTGGCTTATGAAGTGCTTTATTGCTTTAAACATTTACCCTACGCATAAAAATTTGCCCTACGCTGAAGCTATGCGCTCATATCTTGAGTTATCCACAGCGATATTGTTGCTCAATACTCGTATCAAATCATACTGACAATGTTGTTTTGGTATTGCTTTCGCACTTTCTAATCACTATTCTGACCAATTGTGTGATTTCAACGGCCCTTAAAAAAAGGGGCATCTGCTTGTCTACTCTTTATTCCCTGACGAAGGCCGTGCCACGGCTGAAACGTTGGCATAAAAGTATTGCTCTTTCGTACGTGTACTCGTTTGTGTTCTTTATATATATATATATATATATATATATATATATATATATATATATATATATATATATATATATATATATATATATTCTATACTTATTGAAACACTGTCTTTGAGCTGCGCCAATTAATGAGGGAGCCCAACATGGCAAACAAACAAAAAAACTTGGGACCACGTCATATATACTGAAAGGTGGAGCTGGAGCAGTTCAGAATAAAAATAAACTGCAGACTATAGACATCAGGGCGACACCTTCCGGAGTTACTCCGCACGTGCTGATCTCCCTCGGCCTGGGTTCATTGTTTCGTTCCTTCTGTGTTGTAGCGCCCATGAAAAAAAAAGCGCCTGCCGCGTAGTCGAAAAGCGAACCCGAGACAGCGGCGCGCCACTCACTCATGCCTTATTCACTGGTTCTCTTCGGTCCAGTTAAGGGATTAAATAAAGAGCGGTGTCTATGGCGTCTGAGGGGCAGTTTGCCTGTCGGGGAACAAAGGAAAACGGGCACGTGCTTGCTTTATGACTGGCTCGGGAATCGTTTCCTTACGAGAGGTTTATAGGCGGCACTCAGTCGCCTTTACGACATGCAACGAAGCCGCGCCTGCCTCCTTTCCCATTGCAATGTTTCTGTGTTTGTTTGTTTTTTCCATTCCCATAAAGAGAGGCATTGTTGCCAGAGTGGCCGCCTCGCGCACATGTAGAAGAGATTTGAAATATAGCAGCTTCGTTCCGCATTATCATTTAGGTATATGCTGCTGGAATAAAGATGACAGAAGTTAAGGGATTTAGTATAAAGCACAGCTGATTCTGAGGCTTCTAATTTATTGTTTTGGAAACGTTCCGTGTTTTTGTAAAACGCGACCGTAAATTGCTTTTTTTTTTGGTATGCTGGGCAGCTGTTATTGGCACTAGTTTGTATTTTTGTAGCACGTCTTCGGCTCTGTTTCATTGAGCGTTTGCCTACCGTTTTATTTTCTCTCGGTATGTTTAGAACGTTTGCAGAAAAGGCTAAAAAAATAAAATATCGCTGACAACGTCGGAAACAGCCTTTGTTATCGTAGGAAGGCGTCCGCAATGTAACAGATTTTTCGGTATGCATATAGAGGTTTATATATAGCGCGCGCTAAGCGTTGGTCATTCACGATAATACTTAAGAAATGTAACGGCAGATTTATTTGCGACATAGAGCAATTTGCTCCTTGACGTTTGATGCTCCTTGTCAATTAGGTGCTCTTTGTACTCAGTTAGCAGTAGTGTGGAATACGGGCGTACATCTCCATATTAATCGCAGACAGAGCTGGTGAGAAAGCAGAGTAAAGTTAAGTGGGTAGTCTGAAGGAATTTTGATTTGACACCCTATAATAATTGTGTAACGTGAAATAGCGATAAAAAAGAGAAATAAGCGATAAAAATCGCAGTAATCCACAAATTCAATGATGATGAGGGGGCGAAGCGCGGGGATAACTTACCCTCGTGAAGCACGCATAGATGAAACATTTCAAACGTTTCTATACGTTTGCTCTGTCACGTGGTTCAAAGCAGATACGTGATCAGGGTCGGGTGGGTAGCAGTAGCCGTACATAACGCTTTCCGCGTTTTGCAACCACGTACAGCGTTCTACACGCCTCCCGGTCTGCTCGAGGGCGTCGACGTGTCCCTGCGGCTTTGCGAGCCCTCACAGCCTCCGGGTCCGCTTGTCTGCGCTGCCTTGCCCCTGAAGCTTCGCGAGCCCTCAACCCTAGGTCACCTTGCCGACGCTGCCGTTTCGCTGCAGCTTTGCGAGCCCGCAACTTTGGATCCGCTTGTCTGCGTTGCCGTGCTGCAGCCGGTCTGCGAGCCCTCAGCTCTGCATGCAGTTTTGCCGCCTTGTCTTCATTGTCTTCGCTGTCGAAGAGAAAGATAGTGGTCTGGGAGAGAGAGAGCACGCGCTGCAGCGTCTGTCGCGCCGATGAAGGCTCGACCCTATAAGGAGCTTCGCCCCTAACAAAACAGCACAAAAAACAAGTACTGCATGAATGGGCTTACAGTTCTTGCATCTCTTATGAAACCCTGTCAGATTTCAACATTACAAATGGGGTCTGTAATGTAGGTACATTTAAAACGCCTCCTGAAGAAGCACGCGTTCTGGTGTGGTGTCTCGTAGAAGACGACAGCGTTGATGACAGACTCTTGCGCTGTTCGCCTGTGTGGCGTTTGTGTGGCCTGTGTAGCATGCGAGTATCTGAGCTTGAGTAAGCTATTCTATATCCGTTTATTACGTCGTGTGTTTCAACGACGCCCGAAGGCAACAGTTAGGACGGGCTGCTGGGAATCTTGTTCGAAATGAAGCCATTTGATTTGCTCAATAACCACCCGAAAAACGCAGTTCACAAATATATCAATAACTGCTATTGATACGCAACACCCGAATGAGCGTTTCTGATTCGCCCTCATGCCCCATATAAGGCGGCACTTTTGGCAACAGCACCATTTTTTCGCAACGGCTAGCTGTCACTTGCATAGCACTACGTTCCGTACGATAGGCCCTGAAATATTGTGGTCGAATTTAGAACGAAATCGCGAATATATCACCGCTACATACGAAAGTGTTTGCAAATCTTTCATTCGTTTGCACGGAAGTTGTGGTTCCTCTAAAAGAGAATAATGGGAAACTTCATGCGCTTTATTTTACTGTTGAAACCATTCCACACAAGGGAAACCATGCATACATGACATGTAAGGTATATTGTCACGGGGTCGTGACGTGGCCGAAGACAGGAAACTTCGTGTTGGGATTTAACTGTTTATTTGGGCGAACCTGTGCCCGGTAAAGGGAAAGTCTAATTACAGCAGCAGTCTTGCACAGATAGCAGTCTCGGACTGATAGCGGCGAACGCAGCGTCGGCCTTCGATCAACAACTGACAAGCGGCGAAGCGCGTCGGCATTTATGCCCTTGCGGTCGAATGTTCTAGCGTTATCGTTGGCGGTGGCGTAGGTTCCAGAACAATCTGTACCGTTCGCACAGTGAGCGTGATCTTATCGAAATGATCTACTACAGTCCGGAACCTTCTCGAAACCTGCAGGCGCGGTTTGCGCCGAGAATCGTGTGGTGTTTCGGAACGATAACAAAAACTTGGGAAATGGAACGTGGCATTGCCCCCCTCTGAAAAAAAGGCATCGTCCCGATGTTTTAACTAAAGATGAAGGTACAATAATAATGCAAGAAAGTACAATGAATAAATTACAATACAACAATAATACAAAAAACACTGTTTCAGTTTGTTAACGTGCATGAAACGGCTTGAGGCGCGCGACATGGACGACTTCAGGTCGCGATCGGCGTCGTTGAGAGTTCGTGATGCCGTCGGGGACAACCTTGTAATCAAGTGGGCCGAGACGTCGAACCACCTTGTACGGTCCGAAGTACCGTCGCAGAAGCTTTTCACTTAGTCCACGTTGGCGTATCGGCGTCCACACCCAAACACGTTCACCGGGCTGGTATTCCACGAAGCGTCGTCGAAGGTTGTAACGGTGGCTGTCGGTCGTCTGTTGATTCTTGATACGGAGACGCGCAAGTTGTCGGGCTTCTTCGGCGCGTTGAAGGTACTCGCTCACATCGAGGTTTTCTTCGTCGGTGACGTTGGGTAACATGTCATCGAGCGTCGTTGCCGGGCTCCTTCCGTAGACCAATTTGTATGGAGATATCTGCGTCGTCTCCTGCACCGCCGTGTTGTATGCGAAGGTCACATACGGAAGAATGGCGTCCCACGTCTTGTGTTCCACATCGACGTACATTGACAGCATGTCGGCGATCGTCTTGTTAAGCCGCTCGGTGAGGCCGTTCGTCTGTGGGTGGTACGCTGTCGTCCGGCGGTGGTTTGTTTGGCTGTATGCCAAGATCGCTTGAGTTAAGTCGGCAGTGAAGGCCGTTCCTCTGTCGGTGATAAGGACCTCCACGGCGCCGTGACGTAGGACGATATTATCGACGAAGAACTTAGCTACCTCGGATGCACTGTCTTTTGGCAGGGCTTTTGTCTCGGCGTAGCGGGTGAGGTAGTCGGTAGCTACCACGATCCACTTGTTTCCGAAAGCCGACGCCGGGAACGGCCCCAGTAGGTCCATACCAATCTGCTGGAAAGGTCAGCAAAGTGAACCAATTGGCTGCAGAAGTCCCGCTGGCCTTGTCGGCGGTGTCTTGCGTCGCTGACAGTCCCGGCATGTCCTCACATAACGAGTGACATCGGTGGTAAGACGTGGCCAGTAGTACGTTTCTTGTATCCTCGCGAGCGTGCGGGAAACATCGAGGTGCCCTGCCGTCGGATCGTCGTGCAGGGCCTGCAGGAGTTCTGGTCGCAGAGCTGAAGGCACCACAAGGAGGTACTTAGCTCGAAGCGGTGAAAAGTTTTTCTTTTGTAGAAGACCGTTTCGTAGAAAGAACGACGCAAGTGCGCGCTTGAATACCTTCGAGACTTCGGCGGTCCTGCCTTCGAGGTATTCTATTAGGGCCTTAAGTTCCGGGTCGGCCCGCTGTCGTTCAGCGAAGTCGTCGGTAGTTATCGTTCCCAAGAAGTAGTCGTCATCCGGGTCGTCGGGTAGCGGTTGGTCGACAGGCGCACGAGAGAGACAGTCAGCGTCGGAGTGTTTTTTGCCGGACTTGTAAATGACAGTAATGTCATATTCTTGAAATCTCAGGCTCCATTGTGCGAGGCGACCTGAAGGGTCCTTCAAGGTGGCTAGCCAACACAAGGCGTGGTGGTCGCTCACAACTTTGAAGGGCCTGCTGTAGAGGTAGGGGCGAAATTTCGACGTAGCCCAGATGATGGCGAGGCACTCCTTTTCTGTTGTGGAATAATTTGCTTCTGCTTTGGATAGCGATCGGCTGGCGTAACTAATAACCCTTTCAAGTCCGTCAGCCCTCTGCACAAGAACGGCGCCAAGACCTACGCTGCTTGCGTCAGTGTGTATTTCTGTCTCGGCGAATTCGTCGAAATGAGAAAGTAACGGAGGCGTCTGGAGGCGGTGTTTAAGCTCCTGGAAAGCGTGTTTCTGTGGCGTTTCCCACTTGAACTCCGCGTCGGCCTTGGTAAGGTTAGTGAGAGGATCGGCGATGCGGGCGAAGTTTTTCACGAACCGCCGATAATAGGCGCACAGGCCCAGAAATCGGCGCACGGCCTTCTTGTCAGTGGGCGGCGGGAAGTTGGCGATGGCGGCTGTTTTCCGTGGATCGGGACGAACTCCAGACTTGCTGATAACGTGCCCCAGAAACAAGAGCTCCTCATACGCAAATCTGCACTTTTCTGGCTTCAGTGTGACTCCGGACGTCTTGATGGCTTGAAGTACAGCTTCAAGGCGCCGAAGATGCTCGTCGAAACTCGAGGAAAACACGACGACGTCGTCCAAGTACACAAGGCAAGTCTGCCACTTCAATCCTGCCAGTACTCTATCCATAACGCGTTGAAAAGTTGCAGGCGCAGAGCAAAGGCCGAAGGGCATCACCTTAAACTCGAAGAGGCCGTCCGGTGTTATAAACGCCGTCTTCTCTCGGTCTCTTTCGTCGATTTCGATTTGCCAATAGCCAGTCTTGAGGTCCATTGACGAGAAGTACTTGGCGTTATGGAGCCGATCAAGTGCGCCGTCTATTCGTGGGAGAGGATACACGTCCTTTCTTGTGATTTTGTTCAGGCGGCGTTAATCGACGCAGAAACGTAGGGTCCCATCCTTTTTCATCACTAACACCACGGGGGATGCCCACGGACTCTTGGACGGCTGGATAATGTCATCTCGCAGCATTTCATCAACTTGTCTCTTCATGGCCTCACGTTCTCGCGTCGAAACCCTGTACGGACTCTGACGGAGTGGTCTGGCATTTTCTTCGGTTATGATTCGATGTTTCGTGATTGGGGTCTGCCGAATTTTCAATGACGACGAAAAGCAATCTTCGTATTGCAGGAGCAGGGCCTTGAGCTGTTCTTGCTTATCGTTCGGAAGTCTGGGACTGACGTCGAAAGCTATGGGAGGGGCTTGGTTCCTCTGAGCAGGTTCCGCAGAATCGGCGAGGGCGGAAGCACTGGTGGCTTCGACAATTTCTTCGATGTATGTGACCGTTGTTCCTTTGTTCACATGTTTGTACTCATTGCTGAAATTCTTGAGCATAACCGTTGCTATGCCTTCCCGCAGCTCTGCAATTCCTCTTGCGACGCAAATATTTCGGGTGACCAACAGATGCTGACTGCCTTCAACGACGCATTCCAAGTAAGGTGATTTAGGAGCGCCGACTGAAATAATGACGCTTGAGCGAGGCGGAATGGTGACTTGTTCTTCTAGCACATTCAAGGCATGGTGTCCTGACGGCGTGCGTGGCGGTAGTGCTTTTTCTGTGGATAACGTTATCGACCTTGTTTTTAGGTTGATGACAGCACCATGGAGGCATAAGAAGTCCATGCCAAGGATGACATCTCTCGAGCAACGCTGTAGGACTACGAAGTCTGTAGGATAAATACGGCCGTTAATGGTGACTCTCGCTGTGCAGATTCCTGCAGGCGTTACGAGATGACCTCCGGCTGTGCGGATTTCATGGCCTTTCCAAGCTGTCCTAACTTTCTTTAACTTTGCGGCGAACGACCCACTGATGACAGAATAGTCGGCTCCAGTATCGACGAGAGCAGTCACACTGTGGCTGTCGAGAAGAACGTCGAGGTCGCTAGTTCACCGTCTCGCATTACAGTTAGGGCGTGGCGTCGGGTCACTGCTGCGTCGGCTTGTTCCGCTGCTTCCATGTCGCGTCGTCCGGCCACCTTCGGTAAGTGAGCTTTTGCCTTCAGGGCTTTGCCTGGTTGGTGTTGTGTTCAAAAAGCTCCGTCGCGGCGGCGTCGTTGTCGGAGGATCTTCGGTAGTTCGTCGCACAGCAACCGCACCTCCATCGGTTGCTGCCCTTGGTTTCCCGAATACGGGCTAGGAGACTGGCCCCGCGTTGGGCCAGAGTACTGCCGGAGGTGCGGTGACATGCGGCGGCTGGGCGACGGCGAACGGGAAGGACTTCGTGGTGTCCATTGAGTTCCTGCCAGGTAGTCGGCGATGTCACGTGGCCGATCTCCTGGCTGCGGACGCGGTGCATTGACGGCGAAGCCACGCATTCCCATCTGTCGGTACTGGCAACGGCGGTATGTGTGCCCGGCCTCGCCGCAGTGGTAGCAGAGCGGGCGGTTGTCAGGTGCACGCCAAACGTCCGTTTTCCTCGGTGCACTGCGCTGGCCCGCTGGGGACGGTAGGACGTCGGTGGGGGTGGTGGCGGCGGTGGCGCCTGGCGACGGAAGTGCGACGGGGCGGCGTTTTGGCGTAGACGGGGAGGAGCGTTGTGGCGCACTGCAGCGGCGTAGCTCATAGTTTCTGGCTCGGGCGGCGGTGTTTCGGGAATTCAAAGCGATTGCCGGACTTCTTCTCGCACAATGTCGGCGATCAAATCCACTTGAGGCTGCGCCGAAGGCAACAGTTTGCGCAGCTCTTCCCGCATGATCGCTCGGATCGTTTCACGCAGGTCGTCGGAGTCACTGGCTTGAGCAGCAGCGCATTCTGGAGTCAAGCGACGATTATACTGTCTGGTGCGCATGTCCAGCGTTTTTTTTGATGGTGGTCGCCTCGGATACAAATTCTTGGACGGTGTTCGGTGGATTCCTCATTAGTCCCGCGAAGAGCTCCTGTTTGACTTCTCGCATGAGGAAACGAACTTTCTTTTCCTCAGGCATGTCTGGGTCAGCGTGACGGAATAGGCGGGTCTTCTCCTCTGTGAAAATTCCAACCTTTTCATTTGGTAGCTGAACCCGGGTCTCGAGTAGAGCAGCGGCCCTCTCTTTGCGAGCGACGCTCGCGAACGTTTGCAGAAATGCGCCGCAGAAGACATCCCACGTTCGGAGCGTGGACTCCCGATTCTCTAGCCAGGTTCTTGCGGTGTCTTCCAAGTAGAAGTACACACGACGGAGCTTTTCTTCGTTGTCCCAGTGGTTGAGGGCGGCCACACGGTCGTATGTTTCTAGCCAGGTTACTGAGTCTTCAAACGATGAGCCATGGAACGTTGGTGGTTCCCTGGGTTGATGAATGACGATCGCGGGCTGGGACGCTCCGGTTGTCATTGTCGCTGCAGTCGAGGTCATGGTCTTGGTCTTCCGCGCCTTGTCTTGTAGAAGGCCGTACTCCGGTGGGAGACTTTGCTGTCGGCGGCTCGTTCGCTGCTCTTGGTTGGCGTCGGTGTCTTCTCCGCGACGGGGGCTGGGTTCACGGCTTGACGGGGGCGTCCGGTACATGAACGAAGCAGCACCTCCACCAGATGTCACGGGGTCGTGACGTGGCCGAAGACAGGAAACTTCGTGTTGGGATTGAACTGTTTATTTGGGCGAACCTGTGCCCGGTAAAGGGAAAGTATAATTACAGCAGCAGTCTCGCACAGATAGCAGTCTCGGACTGATAGCGGCGAACGGAGCGTCGGCCTTCGATCAACAACTGACGAGCGGCGAAGCGCGTCGGCATTTATACCCTTGCCGTCGAATGTTCTAGCGTTATCGCTGGCGGTGGCGTAGGTTCCAGAACAATCTGTACCGTTCGCACAGTGGGCGTGATCTTATCGAAATGATCTACTACAGTCCGGAACCTTCTTGAAACCTGCAGGCGCGGTTTGTGCCGAGAATCGTGTGGTGTTTCGGAATGATAACAAAAACTTGGGAAATGGAACGTGGCAATATGTTGAACCGTATTCCTAGAGACTGATAATAGAAACATTCGCGGCTTTTCTCGCGAGCAGTATTTCCCATGCCAACTTTTATACAGAGAAGAAAACCCTGCCAGTAGGCTTATTACGTAGCGCGTCTAGTGACGTCAGCGTGTGATCCGCTACGCTCTTTCCATTTACCGAAGAAGAAATCACCAGAATTACTTAAGGAAACTGAGCAATATACATACATACATACATACATACATACATACATACATACATACATACATACATACATACATACCTACATACATACATACATACATACATACATACATACATACATACATATATATTCGGAGCCCGTATGACGTACGTTCGCTTCCTGCTCATGGCAAGTTATTTTTTCACCCACTTTTATTTCTTCTTATTTACATTACATTAGTTCTAATAACTTACCTTACACATTTCTTATCATTATTGTCTGTTAGACCTCATTACTCATTAATATCGTGTCAAAACACGATAAAACGAGCCTTTAGGTATACACTTCTTCCTCTTATATATATATATATATATATATATATATATATAGTGTGCGTGTGCTTGCAAAGAACAAATATAAAAAGTATAAGCAGCTCGATATTTGCAGATAGACGCCGTCGCTGTGGGCAAAGGGCTGACTCATTGATGCGGCCTGTTTGCATTAGTTTACAAATCAAAACAGAGGGCATGAGAAGATTCCCGCAAAAATTGCCTTCACTCTCCTCGATACTCACATAATATCGGCGAGTTTCCTATGCCGCAGATTTATGCACCCGGTCTGAAGAGGCGGTAGAGACCGTGGCAGGAGGAGGAGACTGCGGTCAAGCAGAACGGGACACTGTTGCGGCGCGGCGATGCAGCTTTTTATATCGGCATGCGCGTTTCTTAATATCACTTTTCTTTAATTTGGTTTTTGACCACAAAGCCTGGGTCAGGAATGCTCAGCGCAAACTGCGCCTCTTTGTTCGAGAAGGTTCGCGATCATTGTAGATCATTCATTCAAAATTGTCCGCAAGGCGCGAACACTCGAGATTATTTCAGAGCTTGCACGAAGACCACTGATAAGGCTGGAACATTCGACGACACATGTATAAATGCCGCCACGCTTCGCCGCTAGTCAGTTGATCGACAGCCGATGCTCTGCTCGCCGCTATCACTGCCAGTGCCTTGCTGTAATCTGACTTTGCTATTACGTGGCGACAGGTTCGGTCCACTAAACAGTTTAACCTGAACATCCAGTCTGCTCACTTCGTCCGCGTCACGACACCGTGACAACAAACACAGCAGTATAAACTGGGTCGCAGCTGGCGCAGCAATAAACATGGCGCCGCGTGATCTGCCGCGCTGTCATGACGTTGACTCAAAGAGAAAGGGGCAAATGAATGGCATAAATCTCGCCGACCCAGCGGGCAGAGCATCATTGAAGGCTTATATTGCTCCACCGATAGCAAGAGTCGATGTCACGAAGGAGGCAAGTTTTTCGGCAAGGTCAGCGCTCTTGGCGCTCAGAGGACGCCTCGGACTTCACGTGCTCCCAGCGCGAAAGAGACGAAGCTGTTTGCCATATATGGAACTTTTTTCCTTTTGTTTTCTTTCGTGGCTTTTGTAGGTACATACAATATACAGTGTTTTATGCAATGGTTGTTTGTAAATCTCATATATAATGGGACAGGCTGCTCCTCATCACGACGAAGCTAAGAAAGTAAGCCACAATGCTTACATTGTGGAAACATCTTTGATACCCACAGCTAAGCTATTTGCCATACTATCTGCAGTTTTTTTGTGTAGTTGTTGTTGTATTTGTTACTGTGACAATACAAAATTCGCCATAGCATATACCACATGTATTTTCCGCGGGTGGTCCAGAACTCCTCCGCCTGCCTCTGAATATCCTTACATTCGTATAGTCGCTACGCAAGCTGGCTAAAATGTAGACAGAACGAGAACATGCAAAATACAGGAAGCGGATAACGATGGTTCTTAATCAGTTCCCTGATGGGTGGGAGGGAGTGAGGCATTAAGCGTTTGCACGCATACAAATTGTTGTAATCAAAATCGATCATGTCACGATGCTGGGATCCAGTTCTCTAACCTCCCTGTCTTTCTCCTTCTTTTTACAGTGAAAGCTGTTATGAAATCACAACAAGGATCACGCGCAGTTGCCCGCTGCAGCCGCCGGCGTCCGTAACCACATCGCGTGAAAAATAGAAGAAAAAAATGCCATGCCTGCGCGGAAAGTGCAGCACAGTCACAGTGAAAGCTAGAAGAGCGGCCTTTCAGAGCCTTTTCGAAACACTGATTGGAGGTAGGCATTCGCTATGCTACTTTTGTCATTCTTCTGAGAAGCGTGGTATCCGCTAAACACTTTCGCAGAATTTTGGGCCAATTGTTCATGCAGTGGCTGACGACGATGAGGAAATATTGCTTAAGTGGGTATGCGCCACAGTTAATAGGGGAACAAGAACAAGCTTTTGTGATGGGTTGGAGCCTTGGACGGCCCACTCGTTATACTCTATTCGCATTGTGCGATGACTGGTTGTTCTTTCGCTGTTTTAAAACGCTTTATAAGTCGTGTTAACGTGATTGCTTCCCCGACTTCAAGGCTGCTTAAGGCAAGTTTGACAACTTGTCAGCAGCACCGGTGTAGCTGAGTGGCAGAATACTGGGCTGGCACATAGTGGACCCGGGTTTCAGTCCTACTGTGTCATTAGTGCTAGGTCAAGCCTGCCAAGCACCGGCGTCACTCAGTGGTGAAATACTGGACTGAACCCAGCGGACCCGGGTTCGAGATGACCTGTTTCATTGGTGCTAGGTTTTTTTCTCATTTTGCGTGATGTGGTAACGGACACCGGCGGCGGCGGACTACTACGCCTGACCCGAGTTGTGATCTCATAACAGTTTTCGCTGTACAAAAAACATATATCACCAAAGACCCAGTGGGGTTCGAAACACGGGTCTGCTGGGTGTAAGCCCAGTATCCTACCACTGAGCTACGTGGGTGCTTGTGACTTGTTGGCAAACTTGCCTAAGGCAGGCTTGATGTCGCGAAAGCAATCGCGGTAATACGACTTATAGAGCGTTTTAAAACAACGAAAGAACAACCAGTCGTCGCACTATTCGAATAGCGTAACGAGTGGGCCGTGCAATGCTCCAACCCGTTAGAAAAGCTTGTTCTTGTTCCCCTGTTAACTGTGACGCATACCAACTTCAGCCATAATTCATCTTCGTTGTCAGCCACTGCACACAAAAATAGCACGGAATTCTTTGCATGTGTTAAGTGGATACCACGCTTCTCAGAAGACGGACGAAAAATAGCATAGCGAATGCCGCCCTACTACCCCAAAAAAAACTACTATTAATACCCTAGTGCGTATCAAGCAATCGTGCTTGCAGCAGTTTCTCAATGAGTGTTTCGAAAATGTTCTGAAAGGCCGCCCTTCTAGCTTTCGCTGTGACTGTGCTGTGCCTTCCGCGCAGGCATAGCTGGCGTTTTTTTTTCCTTTACTCTTTATCTTCCCTCACGAATATATTTCAGCGTGACATGCTTTATTCCGCTAGCAGTTCTAGGACGTTCCAGAGGAGTTTATTCTGTCGCCGTGAGACCCCGCTCGTGTTAGGTTCGAGTGAAAGCCAACGCTCGCGGCTCAATCTCGGAGGAAACGCGCCGGCCGTATTCGGACGAGGAGGCACAAATTGGAGTGCTTGAAGGTTTTCTCGGAGCCCTGAAGCACAGCACTCGCCAATGTTTGCGTGCATAATGTCTGTTAACGATAAGAAGATTGGCCAAGTGCATCCCGATGCTTTGATCCATTGATACGTCTTAGTTTTGTGTTGAAACTTTGCGTTCGACACTGCAGCGCAACAGTTAATCAAACTTCTGAAGACAGTTGTTTAATATAGGCAACTACGACGATGACGACAGCGATGACAACAAAGTAAAGCGTTACGAACGAAACAAAATTCATGCCTTCACTTCCTTTACACTTCAGCACGCTGCTCGTATTGCAACATTGGTGAGCGCGTGCAAGAAATGGACGGCGCTCATCCTGCCACATAACGCAGTTAATATTTGCTTATGCAACTTTTGACTGCATTGGGCAATATTCCTCCTGGTTAACATCAGTCTACTGCGGCACTTGCTTGCTGAGCTGCAGTGGTTTACTCACCCTGGTATTTCAGCTAATATTTTCGGTTGTGAAGAGTCGTGTTATTTGCACACAAATTCGCGAAGCAACGCCACTTCATTTAGGTGGAGGCTTTTTTCTGAAAAAATAGATGGCAGAAAGCATCATGACAGGGAAAAAGAGACGATGACTAATGAAATGAAGTTTGTTCATTTCTGTGAGATCTCAGACGTTTTTTTTTATTTTTTAGCGTATTAAAGAAAGATACTGCAGAATTTTGTTTGCTCATATGCAAAATTATTAGTTTTTTACCTCAGTGCATAGAAGATGTTTCGCTTGCCTGTTTTATCAGGCTCTCTATGAACGCGACGTATGCGTTGGTTGCACCACTCACTCACTCACTCACTCACTCACTCACTCAATCACTCACTCACTCAATCACACGCCAAGCCGAGGGTGCCCACAGAACGCCGTTCTCCGCTCGACAAACTCAAAAAAGAGATTCTGCGTGTTAGGTTTTTTTCTCGGTGGTTCTTCATGAATGAACTGAGATGCTTGACGCAGTACGGATATGAATAGCGCAGAAAAGCCATCGACAGCTACCGCTGTATGACAAATCAGAACAGTTGGCGTGTTCGTCCCTTTGTCTCCGTAAGTAATTGTGCTCGTCCTTGTAGTCCGGACTCCGCAGACAATCTTCCACTCCTGTCGTGCTGCTACAGTGTCGATGACTATTCGGGATCTCCGTTCAAATACTGAGCCATTTCTCTCTGTGCAGCGAAGAAAATAAAAAAAAGTCGAATAGCCCAATCATCGTGTGCTCGTGCCTTTCATCTTGACGTAGACTCTTAGGCGATTGTGGATGCAGCAATGTCTAAAACTTCACTCTTCACGTGGTGCTGTATTGCGTGACAGCATGGTGATTATATGGGTAACTCTTTTCGTTGTCTTTAGTTGAACTTTCTTAACTTACTGTTTGGTTTTTGCTGCGGTCGTCATTCTCACTACCAGTTGTTGGTGACCACCTATGACCTACGACCTTTCATTATTTAGGTGTTTGACAAAAATTAAGTTCTGGTTACCATTACCACAGCTTTTCTGACTTTTGAGCACACTTGGTTCTACTAAGGGATTATGTAAGTGAACAGGAAGAGAAAAGCACCGCCCGTAACTGTCTATTGTTACGATGACACCTCAACAGGCCGGCACGGGGGTGAGGTAGTGGAAATAAAAGAGAAAGGTAAGAAGAATAAAAAACTAAAGTAGGAGAAGGAGAAAAAAATTGCATTCCATCCGCCCCACGTGCGCGCGTAAGAAAATACGCACGAAACACGCAGCCGACCGAGAAGACCGCCGAGAAAGCCGGGGGCACAGTGATGCGCACAGTTTAACGAGCTCGTCAATTTGAGCACACTAGCGTTCCTGCGTTTTATCTCCTTAGAATGCGGTAGCCATGGCCGGAATAAAATGGAATCAAACTCCCGACCTGCGGTGGTGTTACCTAAACGTGGTGCGTAAGGCGCGAGCGATGGTAATTCGTGGCTAGTTCAGGGCGTCGAGCATCACGCCGTTAGAACGCGGCTGACGTCTGCCGTTGAAATGACGGGCAATCAAGTATATGAATTCTCCCGACGTTATAACAAATCGCCTAACGCAACTTCTATGGTGGGCACCATCTGTGACCCTCTTGCGCTTCAAGCCTGCTGCAAAATAAGCTCTGCTCTTCTTTTTTTGTTTTAGCTCAGTACAGTGTACACGCTAGACTTTCCTGAGCGTTTCTTGCTTTCTTCTCATTAAAACAAAATGTACATTTCAGCGCGCGTCTTAGAAACGCAAAGCAGTGGTTATATCAGCAAAAAAAAAAACGTATAGAGAGGAGAAAGGAAATTGGGTTGGTGTTCTTTACAGGATCAAAGGGAGTTTTAATGTTTTGATTTGTTGTGATTTGATTGATATTTATCTGCCTGCCAAATTAGATTTACGCCGGTGGGCCTACCTCGGCGTTTCCGAAATCAGAGCCCCAGCTACGCCATCAGATCGCCATCCTCTGTTCGATATTGAAGTTCGATCTATTGCAAAGTTTTATATCTCTCGAGCCCATCATGCTCTGTATCTTGTTTGCCCTTTCTTTGTCATTGGTGTAATAAGTACAGTCGTCAGCAAGCTCAACACGAACGCTCTGCAGCGTGCACTGTTTTGACTGATGGCAGCCGCGAAGCGCTGGGCCCTGTGGCTGAGATAATGTCTCTTCATGCTTCGATGTAGTATGTCGGCATGCATGGGTACCATCTCGAGAACAGAATCCAAAGCTGCGCGGCGCTGGCGTAAATCTACCTGTTTCAGGACACGCTGCGGAGCGTTCGAGTCAACCTTGCTAATGACTGTACTAGTGAGTGTTCTTTGTTTCACTCGCCCGCTATGTTTAGCTCTTGTGGGTCAGAATTGTGGGGATCAATTCACTTATGTTTCCGCATTAGTTCACCTAATTATCCGTTTACGAAAACGTATTTGCCAATAAGATATGTCAATAAGACATTCATATCTAAGTGATGTAATAAGATATTCATAACATACACAAAATGCCAATAAGATATTCATACCGGCATCCACTCAAACGCTCAAAACACATGTCAAATGCTGTTTTTCTTTCATGTCGTGAACGTTCGTGTGACTGATGTGACAGTTACCTCGTAATAATTGAAATTTAGCCCCATAAGTTGAAGATAAAAATTCGCAGATCCCACGTACAGTGGGAATGAATAATATGCGAAGCACGACTGAGAAAGGTTGATATGTTACTTTAAAATCAGCCCAACGTTACGGGGTAGAGATAATGATGCCGTACATGACTTTCATGTCATGATTATTATGTTTGGACGTGTCATTTACCTTCGTCATCTATTCACGTCACCCGATACCAAATTCGGTATATGTGGAGCGAGCAACATGGTCCCTAGTGCGCTATTAGCGTAATCATGCTTTACATGATACGCATATCATTATTGTCAATTTTGCACTAGTCATATACTTTCGTCATCCATTGACGTCACGTAACACCAAATTTGGCATATGTGGGGCTAACAAAACGGCCACGAGGGCATCATAAAGGGCCCAATATACTCCTATGTAGCGTTGACGCGCGCGCACGCTGGGCACAGCGACACTACATTAGCAATACGCGAGCGCTTTATAGTCTGACGCCAGGCGCGACCGGCGTCCGTCGGCGCGTTCCGACGGCAACCAGCGCGAAATGCGACATGCAGTGTTGTCTGGGTACGCATCGGCGCGGAAGGCGACATCGTGCATTTCGCGTCGATGCGTTACCAAGACAACACTGCGTCTCCCTTTTTTCGTCACAGAGGGACGCTGGACGCCCTGAAACGCGCATGCGTCAATGCAACGCAGCTCGGCGCGCGCCTGCAAGTATATGGCGGGACCGGTGCCTGGCGTGGCAACGCCGGCGTGACCCGAGGAAGTCAACGCCGGTGAGCACGTGCACCGCGTCACGTCGAAATGTATTGGTGCCTTGACTTTGGCATGTAGTCATGTTCTCACCTGTCACGCATATGATGATTATCATGTTTGCACCAGATACATACCTTCGTCATCTATTGACGTCACGTAATACCAAATTAGGCTTATGTAAAGCTATCGAAACGGCCGCGAGCGCATCATGAGCGTATAGCATGTAGTCATGTTGTTACATGACATGCATTTGATGATAATCATGTTTGCACTAGTCACATGCCTTCGCCATCCATTCACGTACCGTAATACCGAATTTGGTATATGTGACGCTAGCGAAACGCCCGCGAGCTCGTCATGAGCTTGGCATGTAGTCATGTTGTTACATGACACGCATGTCATGATTTTCATGTTAGGGTCTGTCGCTTCTGTTCACCGTGCAATCATGTCATACCATACCAGTTTTGCAACATGCCATGCGAACGAAACCACTGCAAGAGCTACAAGACCATGAGTTGTAAATCATGACATTCATGACATCCATGTCGTGATTTTCATGTTATGACTAGACAAATATGTTCTTCATACAGTCATGTTAAGCCATACGAAGTTTGGTATCGACACAATTACCGAAACTGCCGGGAGAGCTAAATGTCGTAGGAGGACTGACAGACAGACAGACAGACAGACAGACAGACAGACAGACAGACAGACAGACAGACAGACAGACAGACAGACAGATAGACAGATAGATAGATAGATAGATAGATAGATAGATAGATAGACAGATAGATAGATAGATAGATCCCTACTGAAACGTTCCGTATGCGAGTTCAATAATTCCATATGTTTCCATAAAGAATACATATGTTTCCTAAATATTTTCCTTATATTTCCGTAAGATTCCTACAGAAACATACGGAATTATTGGACATCGCATACGGAACGTTTCAGTAGGGATAGATAGATAGACAGACAGACAGACAGACAGACAGACAGACAGACAGACAGACAGACAGACAGACAGACAGACAGACAGACAGACAGACAGATAGATAGATAGATAGATAGATAGATAGATAGATAGATAGATAGATAGATAGATAGATAGATAGATAGATAGATAGATAGATAGACAGACAGACAGACAGACAGACAGACAGACAGACAGATAGATAGATAGATAGATAGATAGATAGAAAGATAGATGGATAGATAGATAGATAGATAGATAGATAGATAGATAGATACATGATAGATAGATAGATAGATAGATAGATAGATAGATAGATAGATAGATAGATAGATAGATAGATAGATAGATAGATAGATAGATAGATAGATAGATAGATAGATATGAAGAGTGGTCTGGTACCAGCCTCAACTTATGGTCGACAGTTTTTTTTCTGGCGCACAGCCTTGTATCAGAATTCTGATTGCAACAAATGCAAAGGCCCGTCTTTACGTACGGTAGTTCTGTCCATATTGAATTTATTTGTTAATTTGTTCTTGTAGCTTTTTTGGAGGGGGTGGAGGAATGGGGGTCCTTTTTTTGCGAGATTCGGTCTCTTGCCGTATCCCCGTCGAATCACAAATGGTTGGCGACAGTGCTGATATAGGCTCCATTCCTCTCCGACTCGGCTAGATCGAGGAACATTGTATTTGTTCTTTTTATGTCAATGTACGTTCAAATTTATCATCTGATCCTTTGAAAATTCAACGGTGACTGTGCTGGTTCTCAGTCTCGGCCTTAGAGTTCACTGATTTGCCCCACCACGGTGGTCTGGTGGCTAAGGTACTCGGCTGCTCACCCACAAGTCGCGGGATCGAGTCCCTGCGGCGGCAGCTGCATTTTCGTTGGAGGCGAAAATGCTGTAGGCCCGTGTGCTCAGATTTGGGTGCACGTAAAGAACACCAGGTGGTCGAAATTTTCGAAGTCCACCACTACAGCGTCTCTAATATTCATATGGTGGTTTTGGGACGTTAAATCTCACATATCAATCAAATCCGAGTTCGCTCATTGAAGCGAAAAACCGCAAAAGTCGCGTATCGTCAATTCATCAGTAGTGCAGTGTGTTCTGAGTGGCTGATCCAAACTACCGTGCCTAATTACGTCCTTTGAAGAAAAAATTATACATGGGTGACTGTATTCACGTTTGTGTATTCTCTTTCGTTAAGAAGAAAACGTTAGAAGGTTATTCAGACGGCGTATGTTTTAGATTGCACATTTGAAGATCTTGTATCATGAGAACGAAATTACTTTTCCTAAAGCTTTTCCGAGACCTTTCTAAATTGCCGAAAGGGCCACACACAGTCCCACGAATTATGTTTTTTTTTCTTCTGTCTTTCCGTAAGCAGACGTCGGCTCGCTATACTACCGAATGGGAAAGTGTAACGGCAGGTGTAAGAAGCGCGCTATTACGCAGACGAGGGACGTTGAACATTTTTGGCTGCTTTGATTTCACCCGCCAAAATTAGGCGATGATGTTAGAATATCGCATTGGACAATGCAGATGTCAACGTGCGATATATTGTCGTGTTTGCCTCACCGAAGTCGCAAAGCAAATAGTGCCGTTTGGTATTACACATAAGACAGTTTATACAAATCCCGATATACAACGTGGCGCACAAATGTGTGTGTATAATGGGGTTTATATTTGGCCAATAAAAGTGGATCTGCTGGAAACTTGAATCGCAGGACGCGTGAAATGTTGAAGTCATCGAGATGCAGCCGCGTTTGCGTCCTCGTTGCTTGTTCCCCGCTGTGACATAGTTAAAACAAGGGCACTATGCAGGATGGCCCGAGTTTCAAAACTCAGAATCTTTCCGAGCAGTGGCGAAACCCCCTTTTGAACGAGCTAACAGTAGGAAAAGATGGAATGCATCTCTCAGCGCACGCTGCGTTCTATTGGTTTCGATGGAACGCTCAGTCACATCAACGG
Organism: Rhipicephalus annulatus; assembly: GCA_013436015.1. Lineage (NCBI taxonomy): Eukaryota > Metazoa > Arthropoda > Arachnida > Ixodida > Ixodidae > Rhipicephalus > Rhipicephalus annulatus. The sequence goes on along the minus strand of WOVY01011104.1, from coordinate 54,646 downwards.
CGGTTGACAAAGTTGGGTGGTGTCGTGAAACCCGAGTGCAAAAGGGCACCCCATGCGAGAAAAGTGTCAGAAACTTTTACTAACGATATTTTTCGAGGCATGGGCTGCTAAAGTTCACTTTCAAGCGTTTAATGTATGCACTAATACGATTTCGAATAATCTTTGCCGTGGCCTCTGAGATTAGATCCAGTGGAGCGCCTAACAACACCGCAGCCGGAGCTACTCAGCGAGGCCACGTGTATAATCATTATGGTTGACCTGTACATTCCAGCGCGTTGCTCAGCTGGCGCGCGCCGTCTTTGTTCCCATCTTCATCGTGTGCTCGCTCCCCAAGCATGTTTTCCCGGCTGTTTAGTTAACTGGCTGGGCGGTATATCTAGCTAATTCAGTCACCACATGCTATGACCAAGCTATTTAGGACATGTCATATTAAGACCAAGCTATTTAAACCATATCCTACTAGAACATGGTAACGACTCCGTGCAAAGCTAAGACCGATCTAATCAAGGCAATGGTAACTAAAACGACTCTAATTAGGAGTTCACTAGTACAGATCAATTTCATTGGGCTAATCCTAATTATGCCAATGAACTACATACCAACTGAGGTAATGATGCTTAAACCTGAATTAAATAATGCCGTGTTCATTACCACATTACCAGCTCAAGCAGAACTATTCAATATCATGTTAATAAAAGGTATGCAATTATATTGAGACTGAACTGACGCGTCTTTTACTCCAACAGGGATCGAGCACACTGAGACTGAGCTCCTCTGATGGCACTGGCCTTGCACCGTTTGTGATAACTGACCAAGTTATATTGTATTCAAAGATGCTACTGCTTAGCCTCCACCTCATGAAACACTTGACAATCACGCAGTAATTGCGATAGTCACTGCTTGAATCCGGGCCTTCTGAGAATCAACGAGCTTCTTCCCAAGTTCGCTCTTCAATCAGTTTGATTGACAGACGTCCGCAGCGAAAGTGGGTCCGCCCTGCGCGTTTGCTTCTGCTTAGCAGCAATGCTCACGCCACGATTCATCTCTGAGCTCTATCGCACAGACAATGCACACACGTACGAAGAACCAAAGGTGGTATCATCACAAGGCTATACGATGTCTGGCAATAACTTTCACCACGCTCACGATGTATTACTCACAGCATGGCTCACAGCAAGAAGCGTGAGCCCCTGGTGACATTTGTGGTAACAAATATTACTATTTGCTTGTTTGTGGATACATTGTTGCTACCGATTGTATATTGCAGAGAACATTTTATGCGTGTAATGTAAGTAGCATTCACCTGTCCATTCATTTATCTGTAATATTCGAGAGAAGCAAAATGAGCTGCTCAATGTGTGCTGCGTGAGCGCGCTTGTTGTCTTTTAGAGTGTACATTTCCATGCGGCTAGGGGAACTAAAGAACTTGCCCAAAAGTGGACGAACGCCCAGGAGGCTCCAGCACGCCGAGGAGCGACGTTCACTCGCAGGAGAGGTAATGCAACACCTACGCAGGCATTGCTGCGTGCACAATTGATGTGTTCTCTAATGCGGCTGCTGCATTTTCTATGAAGGCGGAAAGGCTGTATGCCCGTGTACTCAGATTCGAGTGCACGTTAAACAACCCCAGGTGGTCGAAATTTCCGAAGCCCTCCACTACGGCGTCTCTCATGATTATATGGTGCTTTTGGGGCTTGAAACTTTACATATTCGGCCTATTCTCTGAGTATCGGTGACGACTCGTTCGCACGCGGTGTTCTTTAATAAACGGCCTCGAATGCCGCACGAACGTTGTGACACCACGTGCGTTTTTGTAACAGTTTTGCGCATCGCTGCTTTTTCGCTCTCCGTTCTGTCTTCCTGTCGTGACCGAGTGAGTCGAGCTGAGATAAAACACTCTTGTTTTGTTTTTTTATATTTTTGCCTGTCTATCGAAAATGAATGCCAAGAAAAATTAAGATAAAAAGTCAATTTTGGCATGCTGAGGCAGTAATTGAGGGCATCCCACGCGTACGCTCTTAAGTTCCATTTTACGGGTGCGGATGAGAAGGCTTCCAATTCACCAAGTACGAAGTGTCGTTTGCAATTACGGCAGCCGTCTCCCACCCGAAACAAACACAGCAGGCCTTACTCACGCCTCTATCGAACTCTCGCTTTGATTTTTCTTTTCTGGCTCTGCACATGTGGCGCGGTCGTGTCTCATTTAACCTAATAGCCATCAAAGTGACGTGTCCCCTACTGATTTAAAAAAAAAATCGCTGTCTTCATGTTTTACCATCTCCACATCAACCTCCACGGAATGCGATCGAAGCGGTTCCTTTCAATTACGCCCGTTCCTGATCAGAAAGGCGACATTTTTTTCCCCTATATATCGTCGCTCGCGGTGTCCCCGAACGTGCCTGTTCAGGTTATGCAATATCTTCGCGATGATTGTTTTCGCCAAAAATAAAAAAAAAGTCTGCTTGCGTTCTCACCATGCACACAGAAGAGGACAGATGAGCGCCTGCTTTATCTTCATTTGACGTCTGCAGCAACGAATCGGATTTTTTTTTTTTGCCCTGTAGCCGTGCTTTGCAAAGGCAGGCCGAGCAGTATCCTTTGCTTTTGCCCTCTACCCACCCAGAACTCGAAACCATACAGATTTTTCGGCTGGATCGATTACTTAATTTGCCTTGTAAAAGGCAGTGTTTTTCGACACATCTCGCCTACTATAACGCGTAATGAACACTTATTTGCGTAGTACACGAAGCATAGTGTGTGCAAGTTTCTACGGGAGCCTGGTCAGGGCGCGAATAGATGAATTTTTGTTTGTACAACGGGAAAATTACGATGCGGATGTTACATCAATAAGGGTATATGCGCCAAAATAGAAACAGAAATTGGAGGACGTACTTTAGGTGCATCGGCACGTATACATCATTTATATGTGGCTTGAAAGAGCGTTATATGCAGTGTACAACACAGTGTATACACAAATAAAGAACGTGAGAAGCTGTGACCATCACTTGTAGTCGATTCAGATTAAATCGATATCAGTCGTGTTTCCATCTCCTAAGTGTGGCTATTTTTTCACGATGAAGCCTCAATAGAAATGACACTTTGAGAAGAAGAAAGTACAATGGTCTTTGCAATGCCGACTCTTCGGTCCGAGGCTGAAATTTCGTCGTCGCTGCAAACGGCGTGGGAAACGTTTTTTTTTATTCGCCTTAGACGCACATTAGCGGGTCGTAATTTAGCAATAGTGCTGCCGCATAGTCTTCACTTATTTTTGCCGATGTGTGTTTGGCTGACTCAGTATATGTCTTCATCGTGTCGGTAGCGTTTATATATATATATATATATATATATATATATATATATATATATATATATATATATATATATATATATATATATATATATATATATATATATATATATTCCCAATGTATTGGTAAAAACTTTCTTTTACCCGCTAATTTGGTAAGGCAAGCATGCACAGAAAGTAACGTTACAGAAATGGACTAGCTTCTGCTGCACTTGCTGTTGTGTCGCATCTTTATGCTGTATATATGGTGTTATTTTCTGCGGTGGCTGTCACTTTCTCGCAAAGGTATACACAGAAGGAGGTGTCGTACGATCTCTTAATGCTACGTTCGTACTGTTTTTATGAGCGAGGTATTGTTTGCCTTCTGTCATTTTTCTTATCAACAATGAAATTTCCGGGAAAGCTTTGTCATGCATGCCTGCTATGCACTTGACCCCCGGAACAGGAAGCTCTCAAAGATCGCCTGCCTCGCTGTCTGAGCAGAGTCAGCTGCTGGTGATTGATCCGTTAACACGGTGCCCGATGTGTTCGTGCTTCTTTCTTTGATTCTTTCTTAGCCGTGTGCATGCCAGACGCTATGAGTTGTTACGGCTGGGCAGAATTCCGGAGCCAATGCGCGGGTAGCGTGGCGTCGGGCTGAGTGGCGGAGTCGTCTACCGCAGGCCTAGGGACGTCATGATCAGAAAGCTGAGGCAGAGACCGGCGTGAGGAAAATGAATTCTTCCGAACAATTTCCGCCGAGCAACCGCTTGGTTGCTCGCTATATAACCCTCGTTCCCTTACCGTGGGAACGCCCTTAAAGTACAACATCCCAATCAAACTCCGAGATTCCATCTCAAGGTAAAGACTTGCCATGCCCAAGTCAAAGAGTCAAAGTTGGCGTCCACCTCACCCCGTCTCATTCTGATGGACCCGTTTTGCCGGATGAAAGGGTGATGCACCTCGTAGCCTGGCAGGAACCGGACCTCTCAACGCACATTGACGAACGGTTGGTCACCCAACTGCAGGCTACTCATCGGAAACGCGTGTGTGCCTCGCACGGATTTGGCGCAATGCATATGCTGTCCGTCACCATTTGATGACGTGCGGTACACTCACACAACAGATGTGCTGGAAGAAGAGCAGACAAGGTTGACCCGCCGCATATGCAGACTGGACAGGAGCAAATTTCAGAAATTAGCCCGCGGGGGCTCACTCCGCGGGTGCTATATATATATATATATATATATATATATATATATATATATATATATATATATAGCACCCGTGCCGTGTATATATATATATATATATATATATATATATATATATATATATATATATATATATATATATATATATATATACACACGGCACATAATCGCAACGGCTTCGTCCAAAGCTAGCCGAGAAGAGAATGTCCATATAAATAAAAGCCATCGGGGGAAATAGCAGCGTACGGTATGGTTTTACTATCGTTTTCATTCGTTTAAGCACCGGGCCACCAGCTGACGCGTGAGTAAAGATACGCAGGAAGCGAAAGTGCCTCCGTCATCTTCGTAGCGGTAGAACTGAAGGAGCTCAGGGTCCCCAGGAGATGGGGGGTCCCTCATTCGAAGCTCGAGGGAACGTGGCCGACGGAAGCACCGATTCATCGTTGTCGCCCCCGTGGTGGAATCGCAGCAGCCCACCGGATAGTTCCGCTTGGTCCTGTTTGTTTCACGCAGAAAGACTGAAGCGGAGAAAAACGAATCACCTCGAATGCTGCGTAGGGTGGGCGATATAGATCAGCTTGGTTTCCGTCTCCGGTCTGCGCGTGAAAAAGAGCAAAGAGGGAAAGGTAAGTTAGGGAAAGAAAATGAAGGATGGGACAAGAGAGAGAAAATAAGCAATGCATTTTATGGGTGATACACAAGTGCGGGCATTGCTACATAAACTGTGGTTGCCGCTCGGCTCACTCACTTTCAGAAACTCTAGGCGTCACTTACCTACTGCGACTGCGCAGTATGAAAGGCATCTGTTTTTTTTCTTTCTTACATGCAGGAAGACGGTTCGTAATCTTTCATCAAAGTGACAGTACATTGCAGCTATTTGTCTCCATAGTCCTCTCATTGGAAGAACGCTTAACGGAATGTGGTGGTGGTTTATCGATGGAACGACATTTTTACGAAGTTATTATGCCGTAAGAAGTGTCTTACGTTTGAGATGGCACTGCTGGCTGTCTTGGTTAAATTGATTTGATTTGATTTGTGGGGTTTAACGTCCCAAAACTACCATATGAACATGAGAGACGCCGTAGTGGAAGGCTCCGGAAATTTCGACCACCTGGGGTTCTTTAACGTGCACCCAAATCTGAGTACACGGGCCTACAACATTTCCGCCTCCATCGGAAATGCAGCCGCCACAGCCGGGATTTGATCCCGCGACCTGCGGATCAGCAGCCGAGCACCTTAGCCACTAGACCACCGTGGCGGGGCTGTCTTGGTTAAACTATGATGTAATGTGAAATTCTAGTGAGGCATCCTTTTTTCGTGTATGCACTTTATTTTCTTTAGTAGTCTTTTTTTCTCATTTGACAACCACCGCTTCTAGGATTTGTATGAAATATAGGATATTGAGGTGTGTCGAGGTCTAATATAGTGCAAACAGCTGTCTTGCGCTGTAATATGTTCAACTGAACGTGTCTGTGTGATATCCTTTTTATTTGCTCTCTATCTATTTTTGTGTCTTCAAATGCCAGCATCACTCGCAGGTGTGAAATTCTCTTTCACACTCCTAACTGAAACTCATAACTGAAAAATATTCCCAGCTAAGCATATACGAATACCTCTATAATCAATTTCCTGGGGAGCCCAGATGTTGGTATAAGACGAAAGCGTCAAGACGTTCATTCGCGAAAATAAAATTGACGGGTCTTTCGAACATGCGGGAAGTGTAGATACAAATTAAACAAAATCGCTTGAATCATTACAAAAAATAGTGTAGCTACTACGTAGACGTAACCACAATGGCACAAAAATGCTCACTTTAATATCCTGTTGCCAATTTCACCGTGCACATCTTCATCGGCTGGTCTATTTTGGGACACACATGCCAAAAAGCGGTAAAATTTTGTTGCCTTAACATGTAGTTGAAGTGGCAGTTTGTTGTTTGAAGCGGGACAGTCGCAATGCACGCGGCCAAGAACTAAAAGAAAAGTGCACATCTTCATCGGCTGGTCTATTTTGGGACACACATGCCAAAAAGCGGTAAAACTTTGTTGCCTTAACATGTAGTTGAAGTGGCAGTTTGTTGTTTGAAGCGGCACAGTCGCAATGCACGCGGCCAAGAACTAAAAGAAAAGTAATTTTCCTGACTGGGTCTCGAGACAGGGCGTGACAGCTGCAGAAATTACTCACACTACAACGCTTAAAACGTGCATGTATGTATTAGACTGACATTACGAGAGACACCTAAATGGAAGTACGAAAAGGCTAAAGAGGTTAACTAGCGCAACAGTTTAGTCTCCTACCCTAATCGCACGGTAATTTCACATACACACACATACATACATACATACACATACATACATACATACATACATACATACATACATACATACATACATACATACATACATACATACATACATACATACATACACACACACACATACATACATACATACATACATACATACATACATACATACATACATACATACATACATACATACATACATACATACATACATACATACATACATACATACATACATACATACAGCACTGAAATCAAGAATGCTGTCGCCAAAGAAATCGCCTAGCCGCGTGAATAAATGGATGCGAGACAGGGAGGTGAGAGACCCAACCTCAGTGACCCATCTTTATCGCTTGCGAAGTTGCCTAGCACAAAGGACGAAGACGAATGACACAAGTACAGCAGGACTGGTGCTGAATGTTTGTCGCTATTTGTCACGGCTGAAGGCACTCAACGAAGAAAGGTTGTCAACATGGATGCCTGTCACCGCGTGTATTCCATGTCCTTTGCAAGACAGCGTGTGTCTCTTCTCATATACCGCATTGCGAGACGAACCCGTTTCGTGGAAGCGCAGATCCAAACCCAAATCACTGCCCACTTAACGCCACTCGAGTGAGTTAGGACTCAACACATGACAACCAAGAAGACGGTGCAAAAAGCGTTTGATTCCTGGAAATATCGCGTTTTTATTGACAACATTTATCGTGTAGTACATTTATTTTTTAATTCATTTATAACTCTGTGCTGCACGTTTTCATTCTTCCCAAAATGATATCGGACATGCTGGGCACGAAGTCTTGCGGATGCCTTTACTTTTTTTTGCTTTTTTGCTTTCTAAGCAAATGGTGCTAATATTAATATCTGGGGTTTTGCATGCCAACAACTTGATATGATTTCGGGGCACGCCATAGTGGAGGGCTTCGAAAATTTTGACCGTCTGGTGCTCCTTAACATACACTAGCATTGCATGGGCCTCTGGCATTTCGTCACGATCTAAATGCGCACAGCCGGGTACCAACCCCGTGACCTTCGGGTCAGCAGCCGAGCACCATAAATCTTCGTGAGTGGACGTCAATATTTTATCAGTATATACATCAAATGCACTGCGGATAATCGCCTTGCCCGGCAAGTCCGATGTTGCGTTGCTATATACAACTATACGCCAACTCACATTGTCGAAGGACCGCCAGTTGCATCTTTCTGTCGCCGGGGTGCTTTCGGGAACGATAACAGCGAGCGTCAGTCGACTGTATGCGCAACATGCACTATTCTGCCACAATGTTAACTTAGGCTCATTAGGCCTGTCGAATTTTTCGGACTTATGCAATGAACTGCCTTATCACTCATGTCCATAAATGATGCCTGTTCAGCATTTTTTTGCCTTATTTCCTATTACAGTGAGTGCGTTTCGTTAACCGCCTCCTCTCTTAGTGTATTTATTTTTACACCGCTTCTGCAGGCCTGCCACGAGACCAAGCCGGGCTTCCTGAACGTGCACATTGTAAGCCACACCCACAACGACGTTGGATGGGTCCACACTGTGAACTTTTACTACAGGAACTGTAAGTTTGACCCTGCGTTGACACCACTGTGCTGATCTTGCTCAATACCACGATACTCATTGAAAACGGGCCTAAATAGACCAAACGCCCGAATGTTCGTTGCAGCAAATTTTTGAAATTCCGAAAATCGCGTCGCTCCTTCGCATTACAAACAGAACTCTTCTTCACGATATTTCAATCCCAGGGGCGTTCTTGTCGGTAATGTTCGTTGCTGTGGCTATTCCTGTACTGAATATAATAAATAGAATGAAATAGTTTGTCATCTTTACATGAGGAGAAGCGCTACATTTTCGAGCAAGGGTAAGCGAGCGGTGGCAAGGTTCCCGTTCAAAGGATCGTTTCAGCCCTACACGAAAACTGATTTCATTGATCCTTCCATTTGTGATGGTAACAAATTGTTCATCTTCTTGTTCACATCTAAGCACGCCTAGTTATCTCGCACTTATGCGTACATTTAATTTCGTTGCGCCTTCCAACGTTAGCTGAAGTTGGTCGGCATGCCTTGCCTTGATGACTTGCCTATACGTTAAATGGCAGGTGTATGACGGCGAGAGTCTCTATTAAGAGCACCATTCACATGGTAATCTGCAACCTGTCTTACACGCTAAGTTACTCCTATGGCTCTCTCAGATAATTAAAAAATGTGGAGATATACCAATTGGTAATATTGAGAAATCAAGGCATGTAGTGTCAAATAAAACTTACTTGTGTCCTGGAAGTGATATTCCTTAAAGCCTGTATTATATGGTTATTTTGGGACGTTAAACCACACATATAAATCAATCAATTGAAACCTGCCAGTTTTTGATAATGAATTTTCTTCAAGGAGGCCGTCAGCTTGACGTTGGACTTGCAAAGCTGTCGTAGGATTCCTTGTAGAATACAGGACTGTAATCACGTTTTAATGCCTGTTCTGGTCAAGTAAACGGATGTGTTCCTTTGCTTTTCTTTTTTATTTCTTTACCTCTTAGGTCCCTTCTTTATTTCTCTCGGTTGTGTATATACGGTTGCGTGATTAGTTATATCAAAATAGATATATTGTCGGGAGTCGCAAGGAAAATCGATGGGCAACAATAGCACGTTTTGAGTCCGAAAATACGCTTTGTCGTGCAATAGATTCGTGATGACAAATGAATACCGAGAAACATATTAATAAAGTTACGAACGCTTTTAAAGTTACTGCTTGCATAAGCGAAATTATTACGTAGCACGCAAACCCACTTTCCGGAGCTGCAAAGAGAAGTATCAAGAAAAAACAAAAGAAAGAAAGAAACGGTCGGAAAGCTAAGCCCAAAGTACGCTTGATTAGCGTCATTCGTAAAACCATGTAAAACGTGCGAAAATAGCCGCAGGTTTGCCACAAAGGCGAAACAATGAATACGATAACGATAAAGTGAAAGAGTTATACGAGGTAAAGCTAGCAGCTAAGTGCATTAGGATTCGATCCTGCGTAATCCGAGAAAACGCTGGTTTAAGCGAAATGACCGCTCCAGTGAGCGAAATGATTCTCGTGCTGTATGTCACTTCAGCAAAATTAAGTAAACCATGAGAGCTCAGCACGTGCAAGGGCATGGACCGTTTACTGATCGCACTTCAGATAGCGTGCGTGCCAGCGCCCCTATTGAAGTTTTCAATGCCTGCCCGAGTGCCGCTTTTATTGCCGTTATAATTCAACGCTATACATTCGTTGTCCATGTAATGGCGGGAGTATACATCACATGAGTTACTGAGGATCGGGGCGTCCTGCGAAGACTAAATATTTGCACGTTCGATCGATTCGATAATGAATTTGGCACTGAAGGATCGTAGAGAGATTTCCGGATGATTCTTTATTGCGTACACTGCGTGAAAGGGTTACGCGGGTGAGCGCGCGTCACTGCTTCAATATCACTGGACACGCGAACCAAGCAAGGCTAACAGTGGACGCCATAACGAGATCGCATGCGTCTGGCAAGCGAATTGCTGCTAGGGAATTCCACACATAAGAGCGTTTAACTACATTTCCTAACTCATGGTTTACCAGCTGGGTCTTCTTTACAGTCCTTTTTTTTTCATTTTCACAGCGTAGTGGAAAACAACATCGAAAGAATAAGCTTAGCTGAAAGAGCAGAAAAGCCGCCTGAAAGCTAGGAACTATAGGTATCTGCTCGTCCTGACAAGCTTCTTTAGGCATTTCGATTGACACATGTACTGTGCAGTAGTAGAAAACTGGTTTTTAAAGCGAGCGAAGTCGCCCGGAAAGATCGATACCGATTAGATTTATTAAAGCGAAAGCATTTACCGGCTCTTTTTTCGTGGTGCCCACTGTACGTCCGTCCGTGCCGTGAAACGGTGCTGCCTGTGCCCACTTCCCTCACACTTTCTCAACAATCACGTGATGGCGCAGCGACGCATAACAACAGTAGCGCCGCCACAGCTGGGGCCTCTTCCTCTGACACTCTTCAGATGCTGCGCCGTATTCACTACTGGGCTGCAGAAATTAGGCGCCTTTTTCTTTTTAACCACTACCACCACCATACTCTCTCAGCAATCATGCATCACAACAGCAGTGTGGCCACAGCTGCGGCCTTACCTCCTTACACTCTCCCAGTAATCACGTGACGGCACAGTGGCGCGCGCGACTTTTTGATGCGGCACCGCTCCTTCTCCATATAAAGAGATAAAAAGCGCACAGCTTCGTGTAGCCGCACGCCCTCTCGTTCCCTAGGGAGAGTGCCTACGTTAAATAACCCCAAAATTTCAGCGCTGTGAGCGCTTAAGGCACGTACGTAAGACCTCGCGAATGCCGTACGCAAGACCTTGGCATGGCGCCGCGTCAAAATTCCACGCGCTGACGCGCTGCAACGGGCGCGTGTGGTCAGGCCGTTAGTCGGAGAGCTCCCAAGTTGCCCGGGGATGATTCCTAGGGAAGCGTTTCGGAGAAGCGCCCCAAGAATGTGGCAACAGGCTTCCGAATTTTTTATGCCGAGAAAAAGAAGATGGCTCATGTTCAAAATGAACGAAAGAGGCCGGCTGGTATTTCGAGATGGGGCATAATTTGTCAAAGCCATTTCATTGCTCATTTTCATCGAATTACTAGGTAACAAGTTCGTATTTTACATATATAAACCCGCCTATTGAAACATTGGCAGCCTGTTTGATGCGCACCATTGCAGTCCAATTAGAGCAATGTAAATAAGGCTCCTTTTCAGGAAATCATGAAAAAAAGATGACTTTATTATGTAAGTGTTGCTATGGTTACGTTACTGAGTTGGTGTTCTGCATTAAGCGTGCCATTAGGAATAACTGGTAAAAAACTAAGAATTCGAAAGCAAGCAACAGGAATAAGAACATTATATGCCAGAGAGAGAGAGAGAGAGAGAGAGAGATACATGTTGAAAATGACCCAGACAGGCCGGTGGCTGTTCCGACATACATGCCTTTTTTACAATGTCTTTTCATGACTTATTAGTGTCATTAGATTATTTTATAGTAAGTCCGTTCTTTACTCTTATATACTCGTCTATCGAAGAATTGGCGGCTGGTTTGGAACGCATGACTGCGGTTCATTCAGTTACTTTTTATACGCATGTGGGTTTCTGACCACCGACTTCTACTCCATTACTTTTGATTTCTCTGTCGCGTTAATTGTCGAGTACGAATCTATATTCGGAATGTTTCACCGGAGAGCAGGCCTTATAACAGACAATACTCTTCTTTTTTTGTAAAGTGATGATTCTGCTCCTCCAGTTCACACTCAGACAGCACCTCTAACCGAAATTCTGACCCTCAAGCTCAGCCAAGGTCACGCTACATACTTCGTTCCACGAGCCTCGCGTGTCGTTGTAATGCCGCCCTAAGAGCTTCATTGATAAAGCGAGGTGATTGCTCTAAAGGTGATAGCCGTATTGAAATCGGGTTCCGGGGCTGGCTACGGATGAGGCGATGCCCGGTGCATAATCGCGCAAAATGCTGCTGCCGCTACCGCCAGAGGACATCCGAATTCACTGCGCGTTCCCGTCGAGAACGCCGAGGGCGCCGAACAGCGTTTATGTGCAGTGGTGTCAAGGTCTGACCACACGCGCCCGTCGCAGCGCGTCAGCGCGTGGCTTTCTGACGCGCCGCCGCGCCCTTTCCTTAGATAAGAGGTCGCATGGTTACGCGATGCTACGCGATGCTGCGCGCCCTCTCTCTCCACAGGGAGAGGGTGCGGCGCCGCGTCTAAAAAGCCACGCGCTGACGTGCTGCGACGGGCGCGTGTGGTCAGGCCTTATAATTGTAGATGCAGTACTTGTTGCTATACCCTAAAAAAGGTACTTTGACTCTTTTTGTAGAATTGTTGTGGCTTGCCACGTGTATCTTTAAAGAAACATGTCAACTCTTTTTGGAGATCAATGCACTCTCCACTGAGAGGGGTGTGACCCCCAACAGAGAGACAGCGTGACTCTTTAAAGACTGTCATACACGTGACAAATTCGGACTACCCGAAAGGAGTCACACGTGTACTCTTTTATTTATTTATTCATTTTTACCCACGTATTCAGAAATTCTTCTTGAACTTGACTTGCCACCGCCTTCAATGCAGCACAAACGCATTTCGTGCGCGCTGCTATAGGCTGTACCAAGACAGCATTAACGCACAAACACTTTTCAATAGAGATGCGTTAAAGGCAGTGGCAAGTCAAGTCAAGGAGCGTTCTCAATACGGGTGTTAATGTACAGAAGCGGCTCTCTTGCAGCCAAGCAAGCAAAGCCGAAATCTCGCTCGACGAACTAGTTCTAAACCGCGTTGAACCACGGCAGTTTTTCCCCCTATCATTCATCTCCATGCCACCAGAACTACATAACCATGTTCCTGTAGAATGTGAGATTACTTAGAAATTCGTTTATCCTGGCCGATGGCTGCTCAACTCTCTACCGGGGTGGCTGCCCTACAATTTACCACAGTTACCTTGAGTGTGTTGACCGATTGTAGATAGTTTTAACAGCGAAACAGTTTGAGCTCGGAGTGACTCCGTCGGTCGTGTAAAGAAATTGTGATGATCATGAAGCTGATGACTCGGCCGGCATGCGCTCACCTCGTCCTTCTCTTCGTGTTCTGCTTCGCTCCTAGAACACGAGCGCCTATTTGTGTTGCGTGGGAGGCAGCAACTCTGATGGGCGAGAGAACGAGTTCCGGGAGAGGGAGAGAGGGAGACAGATAGAAATGGAATATAGACATTGAAAAGATAGAAAACAGAAGAAAAGCCTGAAATAGAACGCGAAAAATGTAGAGAAACGAAGAAATGGAAAGAGACAGAGAGAGAGCGAGAGAGAAGAGAAGAAGGCAAAAGAGAAATGGAAAGAGATTACTTGCGTCTATTTGTCTTGCGTGGGAGGCAGTAACTCTGATGGGCGAGAGAACGAGTTTAGAGAGAGGGAGAGAGAAACAAATGGAATATAAACATTAAAAAGGTGGAAAACAGAGGAAAAGCCTGAAATAGAAAGCGACAGATGTAGAGAGAGAGAGAGTAAGAGAAGAAGGCAAAATAGAGATATAAAGAGCTAGAAAGAGGTGGAGTGAGAAAGAAAGGAATACAAAGAGACGGGAAAAAATATGAAAAAAAACTTTGAAAACGACAGAAAGGAAGAGAAACAAAAAAGGCTGCAAAGATGCGGTTTTCCTTCATTCTTGGCAGCACGGGTGCGAAGCTGCCTTAATTTTTTGACACTGAAACGCTCCTGATCCGGCGTATCCGTGCAACTGCCATTGGCCCGGATGGTATATTAGCGAGACAACGAGCAGGTTTTCTGATGCCGCCACTGACAATGTTGCAGGCTTATCTGTCACTTCATTTCCGCCGGCGTCCTGCGATGGGAGGCACCGACTGACAAGACCCCCTGACAAACGTTGCCAGTTAAAGCAGCTGCGGTGCTGAGACGAAGTATGGCGAAACGGATATCAGTGTTGAGGTTGCCACGCGCGCACCATGCGTCGACTGCGCACCAAGGCCACGACTGTTTCATGCACGTCAGCAATATCGCCGCGCCATCCCTGCGGGACACACGCTGCGGGAGGGAGTAACGCGGGTGTCGTCGAAAAGGCCCCGCGGTCGTCACGCCACGCGATTTCAGATTAATGGGCCGATCCGCGTCTGCACGGAAGAGAGCTCACGCTCCCTTGCCGCGTTCGCGGTGGCACCGGCCCACCCTGACGGCGAGGCAATGCGCGGATGACAGGGGCTATATATTCGGGTAGGAAGGCTCAAGTGGGTCTCTCAGGGGCTGTGTGCCTTTTGGTTTGCGGCAGCGACGTTTGACAGCGTGCGCCTTAGTTGCTGACAGCTTTCGTGCAAGAGAACGCATGTCGATAGCGCCGTAGACGAGCATTCAGATAATAGAATGCGGTTTGTATTACTTCACATTCACTGTCTCCTGTTCATCTGTTATTTACCTTCTATAACATTTCCCTCAATTCTGACGTCGGCGAAGTTTGGTTTAATGACATGTAGTCTGGATGTGTGTCATTGTTGCCGAGGCGAATGCGGATATGCGCCGATTAGAACGAAATAATAATTAAGTGACGTTGAAATCAGCGGAACATAACTTAGGGAATGGCCGTTGAACAAATCTGGACGAAACCTAGGCAAAAGCGCAAAAAAAAAGTCACAGCTTTGCCGCAAATGCGAAGCAATGAACGTGATAGCAACAAATTGGAAGGTGCCCCGCCGCGGTGTTATAGTGTGGCTGCTGACCCGTCGGTCGGGGGATTGAATCCCGGCTGCGGCGACTGCATTTTCGATGAAGGCGGAATTGTTGTAGGCCAGTGTGCTCCGATTTGCGTGCACGTTAAAGAACCCCTTGGGTGGTCGAAAAATTCCGGAGCCCTCCACTACGGCGTCTCTCATCACAATATGGTGGTTTTGGGACGTTAAACTCCACATATCAATCAAATTATCAACAAATGAAAAGGTCACGCGCAGATTGAAAGCATATCGAAGCGTGCCCCGCGTTTCTTACGCACAAATGACGTACAAAACGTACTCACAGGTACAAAGGCACGCGAATAAGCGTCTCTGTAGTTACTTCGCTGTGTCTGAAAAGCGCGTGCTTCTCGCAAATAGAGACTGCAATAATTGCAGTGACCTTTATGCGCCAGGTAACTACAACAGAATTGTTCCAGATAAAGCCCGAGGCCAGCCAAAACGTACCATGCTCTCCACCGCGAGATAAGGGTTCGCGAGGGAGCCTCTCTACCTTCTCTGAACGGGGCAAAGTACGCGGGGGAGATAAGAGCGCACGCCGCCACGCGATGTGGCGGCACGCGTTTATTGCGTCATCTTGCTGGTAATGCTGAAAACACGATAATTCTATTACAGCGCAGTTTTGCTTCACGATAATTTCCCCCGAGATACCCGTCAGCAGCGGTAAGTGATGAATATAAATATATAGCTTGCCGTTTCAACGCTGGAGGACGAGCTCCTATGTGGCTCAGTGCTTAACGCCACGCACTCAATATTCTGAGGAATACGCAAAACTGTAAGTAACCTTGCTTTTAGAATTCGCACTAGAACAGAGTTACTAGAGTCGACCAAATATATATTATAGTATGGAGAGTTAGCAACGGAAACGTGACTCGGCGGCTGGAGCGAAGCGGAGGAAGTCGAAGGGGAGAATAGACCAGCTTGTTCGACCAATGCGTGTTTGCTCTTCATGTCTGTTCTTCACAAAGTATCTGGTTTCCTACCCTACAATGGGGAAGGAGGAATGGAAAACAGAAAAGTAAGGAAAACGGAATGAGAGAGAGAGAGAGCGGGAGGGAAGCGAAAACAGACACACACACACACACACACACACACACACTAGAATGTCACAATCGTTCGGCGAGGCGGGTTGATCGCAGAAACTTCAGGAGGGCCTTCGTCTTTGTTCTTGTATACGAACGAAGCGATTGGTGGACAAAGCATTTTTTAATGCGAAATATTCATTAGCGCACAGCGGGCACTTGTGGCTCTTTTATCTGCGTATCTGTGTATTGAAGTAAAGTATGTGATTGGGCTTGTTGGTATTCCATTATAGTTAGTCTCCTTTTAGGTTGCCTAATGGACATATTTGTCACCATATTATATGTCTGAAATAAACAAATAGAAATCGAAACTCCTCAGCGCAAAAAACAAAATCAGACAACGACCCCAAGAGACGAGGATCAGAGCAGACTTTTAACTGATCTATTGCAGCTAAAACGCACATATACAGAAGTTACAGAAAAAGAAGATGAGATCACATGATGAGACTGCAAGAAAATACGTGCTAACCCCGGACCACCGCGTGCCAAATTGAAGTACGCCAATTCTTTTTCAGATAAAGATGTTGACGGTTTGCTGATGCAGCTGCCTCGACGGATTGCTGCAGCTTCAATTATAAGGCTTGTGCATTCGTTAGAGTGGGACGCGAGAACCATTGCCTTATAGAACAATGGCTGACATTGACATTGGAAACAGTGAGTGGCCAAAAAATCGTCTCGTCCTGCATTTCTTACTTTTTTTACCTTCTGGCAATGTTCCAGAAGTCTTAGATTAAGGCACCTGCCTGACTGAACTACGTACTGTTGTCCACAAGACAAAGGTAAACTGTACACAATCGTTGTTGCACACTCAACAAACTTTTTACGGTGCTCTTCGGCACCGTAAAATTGTCTGAGTTATGTGTCCGGACTAGTCAAGTATCGTGAGCAATTGCAAGATTAAGCACTGTAAAAAGTTTGTTGAGTGTGCAACAGGTGTTGGTAATGCAACGGGCATGTGCCACGTGTGCCTAGAGGAAAGCGTCTGACGACATACGAAACTGGATCTTCACGTTATTCGTGTCATGACCCAAATATATTCAAACCATACCCTCCTGTACTAATTTTGCTCTACCTTGAGTTAAGGAGGCGAACACGAGAGCACCCGGATGTAGGTGGCTAAATATATTGATAAATACGTAGATAAGAATTCTTGCATTTCGCTAAGAAATACTTCGCATTTAAGAACATTGAATCCCGTTGCGTACGTCGTCAAACGCTTTTCTCCAGGCACAGGCGGCACATGTACCACGGGCTCTGTTATGAGGATATGCGTCAGAGGCGTTTTACAGTTTATATTTACACAGAATGGTGAAAACAGATTTTGGTAATTTAAATGCGCGAGCGTTAAGAAAAAAAGACTGACATCGGCATGAATGCAAAGAATGCGAGAAAACAAAGATTGCGACGGACCCTAGCATTCTGCGTGGCATTCAAGTATTCTACCACAGAGCTACGCCATATCTCGGAACTACTTTGGAAAAAAGACAGTATATTTGCAGCCGTAATGTACGTGATAGTAATAATTGATAATTGGTTTGGTTTAACGTCCCAATACCACCATATGAATATGAGACACGCCGTAGTGTATGGAGGGCTGCGGAAATTCGGATCACCTGGGTTTGTTTAACGTGCACCTAAATCAAAGGACACTGGCCTCAAGCCTTTTCGCCTCCATTGATAATGCGGCCCCCGCTGCCGGGATTCGCTCCCGCGACATGCGGGTTAACAGCCGAGTGCCAAAGCCACTACATTGATTTGACATGTGCGTTTAACGTCTCACCATATGATTATGAGAGACTCCGTAGGGGAGGGCTCCGAAAATTTTGACCACCTGGGGTTCTATAAGGCGTACCCAAATATCAGCACACGGGCCTACAAAATTTTCGGGGCCATCGAAAATTCAGCCGCCGCCCAGCCACTAGACCACCGTGGTGGGCTGTAATTACGTGAAATTTGAATGAACGTTGCTTTGCTCGTTATTTAATTTTATCGGCATTACATTCGTAGTCCTGTAATATAGGCGTCTCGTCGGGTTAACGTGGCTTGTAGTTAAGCGCCATTCACTAAAGACGATCTAGTAGCAATATCCAGCACTACCATCCTCGCAAGCGCAAGTGCTACTTGCTTAGTTTACCACTTGTGGTGTTGACAACTACCATGCTTCTCTTGGGATCGTTGTGCAACCGTAAACAATTCGTTATATAAGGCATTTGCGACTGTCCAACATACGTCTTTGCGTGCAACATTTGTTCATATTAAAGCAATGTGACTTGAAGGTACGAGCGCTGCCAGATCCTTGTGCGCTTCGAATGGTTTGGGGGGCGCACGTGCCTGCGGGACCCAGGTGCGCGCGACCCGTGCGGGGAAAAAAAGAGAACGTTGAGGAGAAAAAAGTCAGTTCTCAAGACTGCTAGGGGATTTCTAGCTGTTTTTTCATTCTCGGGCACAAGTTCGCCCTACCTACGTTGTTTTATTAAAAAGTGTTCATGGAACTGTGCGTTACGACATGTTTGGCGTCGTTTCCGAATGTCATTTTATAGCATTATATTTCTGCGTTTGTGGTGCGCCTTTCTTGTTTGCATGCCCTGTATATTTTAAAATGCATAGATACCAACAATCTCAGCTCTCTTGCTATTCTAAACTTTTTCTTGTAACGTATCGCTCGAGAAAAATAACATCGATTCTCATGGTGCATGATATCTGCCGAATTTGTTTTTTTTTTCACTTTTAATTCAACGAGCTAATAACACATATTATTATTACCTGGTAAAAAGACCGGCGGGCAAAAAAACACGAATAACGAAATTCGACAGGACCAGTCTCTGTCCTGTCTTCATGCTTTTCCAATTAAGTGCGGATCACTTTAGGCTGTCGTGTGCTGTCGTCGTCGCTTGGCCTAACGCAGACAAAAAACACATACAGCATGATCACCGCGCCCTGGCAGCGGCGATCTCCAATAGCGTCCCACACTAATGATGGCCACTCGGGCACAGAAGAATGAATTTCAGAATAAAAAGTTTACCACCGCTACCTGTAGCATTCTGAGCGCGCGCTTACTCCTTCCAGATGTTTTCTTTTTCCTGTTCTCTGAGTGCCTTGATGATGATATGAAGTGTGGACATTACTACTATGGCTAGCAAAACACAACAAAACAAGGCACGTACAAAAAGTGAAAGAGGAAGCAAGCGAGAAATATATAAACAGAAATAAAGAAGAAAAAAAAACACAGGAAAAAAATAGAAAAAAAGCAGGGAAACACGCAGGAGAAAACTGGAAGGTAGAGCAAGAAGAGAAAAAGAAGAGAAAACCAAAGAGAAACAAAGAAACCTGCCCAGCTCGGCACTTCCTTGACGCTTTGCTCCACTAGTGCGAAACTGCCTTCGTTTTTTGGTTACATCGTCAACAAGGATGTCGTAGCGTTGTGTGCACACGGCCGATCGGAAAGACATAACGACACCTTTATTTTTCTAGACCCTAGACCGCGTTTTGTGTGTGTGCGTGCGTGCGTGTGTGTGTGTGTGTGTGTGTGTGTGTGTGTGTGTGTGTGTGTGTGTGTGTTATGCGCGCTGAAAAAATCGCTGTTACAAATTTCATGTCATAAAGTCAGTGGCGCTATTGAGTGCGTAAACCAACTCTTTAGGCTAAACCTAAGCAACATAAAAGCCCCATGAAAAATTGAAAAAACGAAAGCCAGGACAAAAAGCGCAACAGAACGAGCGCTTGTTTCCAAGTGTTTCTTTATTCTAGAATAAGAGAGAGAGACAGGAAAGCAACAAAAGGCATGGAGGTGAACAAGACGCACTTCCGCTTTTCTAGTTTGCGGTTGAGAAATCAATAAAGGGACAAGAAAAAAGACAAAAGCAAGGGGAATGGACAGGATTACGTGTATACTTAAGGTGAGAAGGGAGGAGGGGGGGGCACATCTACAGGTGGGCGTGCAGATATGTTGGCTTGAGGTGTTTCAGTGGCGCTTTAGTTGCCTTGTGCACTTTCAAAGCACTTGCCAATGGTCTTAGAATCTTGTTTACGGAAAATGGTTTCGACTCCTGTTGGATCACAAGCACCGGGAGTGAGCATCGCTGAGTGCTCTAGCGAGATCAGATGAATAGGACGTGTTCAATTGCGTTTTTGGCTCCGCGGGATTTGCATGCAGAGGTGTCCACCGCACCTACGCGAAATGAGTATGCCTTTGTGAATGCGACATTCATTCGAAGGCAGCATAGCAGCATCGTATCGGAGCGGAATATTCGCTATTTTAACTGTAGCTTCACCGAAGCATCAAGTTTATGTTGCTGATACCTTTGGAATATATATATATATATATATATATATATATATATATATATATAATAAGGGAAAGAAGTGTATACCTAAGGGCTCGTTTTTTCGTGTTTTAACACAATATTAATAACATCTAACAGACAGTAATGCCAAGGAATGTACAGGGGAAGTTATTAGAACCAATTGAATGTAAATAAGAAGAAAGAAGAAAGAAAGGTGGATGAAAAAGAAAAAATAACCAGCCGTGAGCAGGAATCGAACCTACGACCTTCGAATAACGCGTTCGATGCTCGTTATTTTTTCATTCACTTTTATTTCTTCTTTCTTCTTATTTACATTCCATTGGTTCTAATAACTTCCCCTGTACATTCCTTGGCATTACTGTCTGTTAGATGTCACATATATATATATATATATTATATATATATATATATATATATATATATATATATATATATATATATATATATATATATATATATATATATATAATGTAGTGAAGAAGATGAATGCTACTCAGAAGGGCAGGGGGTATCACTCAATCGGTGAAGAAGACGACGTTTGGTTGGCTGAGGACTCGGGCTAGTTCCGCCTTTACCACTTGACGTGTCGTGACCGCTCTCCCGTTTTATAAGAGTGCCACTCTAAAACGCCTCATTATAATTGGTGGAAGTGCTGGGTAACGCCTAATCCTGGAATTGCGAAGCCGTACGTTGCCTCGAGTTGCTACAATGTCCACGGACGACGATCAGCAGGCGGCCGCCTCGGCTCCAACTCCTGTCTGTCTTGGCTCCTTTCAGCAACGCGATCCACCTACCTTCAGTGGAACCGATGACAAAGACGTGGAAGACTGGCTCGACGAATACGACCGGGTGAGCAAGCACAACAAGTGGGACGATGCGCACAAGCTCACTGTCGTCCAATTTTATTTGACCGACGTCGCCAGTCTGTGGTACCGCAATCACGAGAGAGACCTCCCGACCTGGTCGGCCTTCCGAACGGCGTTTGCGGACTTGTTTGGCCGTCCAGCGCTTCGCAAACTATGGGCCGAACATCGCTTGCGTACCAGGGCTCAGCAGAATGGTGAGAATTACACCAGTTATATCGAAGATGTGGTCGACCTTTGCCGGCGTGTCAACTCGGCCATGACAGAAGCCGAGTTCAAACACATCTCAAAAGACGTGACTGACGACGCATTTCAGATGCTTGTCGCCAAGAGTCCTCAAACGATAGCGGAAGTGATCCAACTTTGTCAGAGCTATGATGAGCTCTGGAAACAGCGTGACACCACTCGTCGTGCCAGCGCGCCATGTGCAACAATCTCCGCTTTAAAATATATATATATATATATATATATATATATATATATATATATATATATATATATATATATATAGGATATGGCACAACGGGAGCGTTGTCATCAAGGATAAATATATTTATTTCCCAACAGTTTCGGGAGGGGTCCTCCCTTCATCAGGGGATGAGTATAACTCATCTTCTGATGAAGGGAGGACCCCTCCCGAAACTGTTGGGAAATAAATATATTTATCCTTGTTGACAACGCTCCCGTTATGCCATATCCCATACCTTCACGAAGACTAACTGGCCCACTGAATTATTACTCCCACTATATATATATATATATATATATATATATATATATATATATATATATATATGAGATGACAAATAAGTGCGTACCCAAGTCACCAAATAAGGTTGTCTGCCAAACTAGGCCTTCATAGAGGGATCGGAACCACTCTAGTTCATTCATGGGCTTAGCGGGCTGCGGCGTGGGTTAAGTGAGTAATAGTGGCATCTCTAGGTAGTCGCTGATGTATAATATTGTTTCTTCTGGATCGAACTTGAAGCTGACACTTCCTTATTTCATATACCAATCGTTTGTGAGTCCTCTTAGACAGTGGGAACTGCAAACTCCGAAGTGCGACCTTAGAGTCGAAGAATGTGATGCTTTTTCGTGGTCGCTCTTGTATGATTTATTCTACGAGCTCTCATAGCAGGAAGCTCTGCTGTCGAGTTGTTGCAAGCGTCAATTTAAACTTCATTGTCATTGCTACAGCCAGAATTATAACTGCACGCAAATATATGCAACCTTGTGACTGGTATTATCGACAATGTACTGGTTAATCGTCGTCATCACGTGAGATAATTGGTGTCTTTACTGATCATTCATACATCGAGAATAGAACATCAATGATGTATTGTGACGGCCGCTTATTCTTGTGCGTGGGCTTCTTTTCTTTGAGAGATGTTACGTGATCCCTCTCTTGAGAAAACAAAGCAGCGCTAATGATAAGGAACTTGTTTCTCAAACGAGCGCATCGTATGTGTTTTTTTTCTTCTTTTGTAGAGCTTATTTTTAAGGAAACGTGATTATAGATACCTAATTTCACTCGTATCTTGCGCGAAGTTCTGGCTGGTAGTATATCCACACAGGAATCTCTCTTCGTTGCAGTATCATTTTTATCGTTTTTTCTTTGGTTCTATTCATTCGCTGGTGAGTAGTTCATAGGTAACTCTCAATCAAATCGCGGTTATTTGCAACTATGTCCACCGACAACTCTGCAAGTTCATTGTTTGCACTTTTCTTTTACAAATCGAGAAAACATGAGTAAATTGCAGCTCGCTGTGTAGACTGTGACACACTGGTTGCCTAGACACGAAATCACTATAGTAGGACGCATTGTTCTACAATAAATACATTGAAGGGTTAAACACATTGAGCGTAACTATAGCTACGTAGACATTAATTAGCTACTTAGCATTAACTGATGTAGGCATTTTGTTTCTGTAAAGAGGCCCAAAATGTGTTAATGAATTTTCGTCAGTCCCCTTTGTTGCATCCGCGCAGGCTTAAGATATTGGCGTTACTCGGTGTGTGCCGCCGTGGCTGGTCGTTCAATATATCAAAGACAACAACAAAAGAAAGAGATAACCTTTAATTTGTCAGAGCAAGTCTGTCTCGAAGGATCTAACCGCTATTTGGCAACCGCGCCTGCACCGCCATACACAGGCGAAGGCCGCCAATGATCTTCGCCGTTCCTGCTCCCAGTTACCTCCCGGTCTCAAGCCAGGAACGTTACTTCGGTTTCTTTTGTCGGTGCACCCGCAACGCTCTACGGGCCGCTTCTCCAATTTCGGGCGTTACTTGACCCTCATCTTCGGTCTCTTGTGTCACAAAACACAAGTGGACCGTTCGGAAGAGTGATGGTGCGCCCACTCGATTTCGAACCCGCGTCTTCATCTCTGTCGGCCTCGTTATTTGGCCCGCTTCATCTGGCCACAACCGCACAGCGCACGTCTGGCGTTGATTACTTTTTGCCTCCATTGAGCAAAACGGTGGACCCGAGGGCATATCTGCGCGCCCGTCGGATCAGCGTTAATAATAGTGGAGCGTCTCCAGTGGGTGGAAAGGCTTGAAATAGCCACGAATGAAATTTTAGGCCTACATTTTGGGAATGACAGAAATGTGTAGCCTTCCGATTGCAGGGACAACTGCGGTATACGAACGAATAGCTTGTCATTCGCGATCAAGCGAAGACGAAACGCCCTGTCTGCGAGACAGGGCGTTTCGTAGACAGGGCGGGGATTTAGTTAGTGAGAGTGCTGGGCCTCTTTTTGTTGCGTCTCATTGAGAAGCAGCCGGGAGGTTGTGACGATCGTATGAGTTTCCAATTTTTTTCTTCAGCCAACGTCGGTCTCTTCTTTGGGTTACGTATATATATATATATATATATATATATATATATATATATATATATATTATGAAATCTTGGTAGTCTTGGTTGCGACAGCGTTTAATTGAGGAAAGACCTCGCAAAACGAACGGGCAGAGCCAGTACACAGACGATGACGATGATGATGACCCAGAGTGGCAATGAGGACAAAGAGACAAGCGAATGATGGTGATAGTGATCATGCAGGGATGAGGACGATGTAAGTAACAAATGCCCACACTAATTCCCCCCACTTGGAAGCGGACACCCTGGCCGCCGTAAGTCAAAGTGACGGGGAACGTCGCGTGAAAGGTTTCATGCGACAAACGTGGACAATCTCTGTGCTGCGGTAGCGGCGGTCTGTTGGGGCGACGAGTGGTGTCAAACGATAATTAACCGGCGAAGACTGTTCTAAAACAATGTATGGCCCGATGAAGCGTGGTTGCAATTTGTCACAGAGACCAGGAGTGCGAATAGGTGTCAAAAGCAGCACGTTGTCACCAGGTTGAAAAGACACAACGTGGTGGGATTCGTCATAGATGATCTTCTGCTCGTGCTGTCTCGCTTCAGTATTGATGTGAGCCTGATGGTTAGACTGGGCCAGGCGGAAAATGTATTCTTCGCTAGAAGACTGACATGAATTCCCATGGCTGCTAAAGAAGGAGACGTCGAGAAAGGTAGACGGGGTGCGTCCGTACACGAGGTAAAACGGTGAGAAGCAAGTTGTTCGCTGAACGGCGGTGTTGTAAGCCAATGTCAGGAATGGTAGAAGAGTATCCCAGTTTTTGTGGTCGGGTTGGACGTAAACGGCTATCATGTCTGCAAGGGTTCGGTGAAATCTTTCTGTGAGACCATTTGTCTGAGGGTGGTAGCTTGTAGCTGTCTTGTGAGTAGTTCCAGAAGCGCGCAGTACTTCAGTTACCATTTGTGACAGGAACACTTTGCCGCCATCAATAAGCAGTACACGAGGAGCCCCATGACGCAGGATTATGGCGTGAAGAATAAAGTCTGAAACTTCCACAGCTGAGCCTGTAATAACAGAGGAAGTCTCAGCGTAGCGTGTCAGGTGGTCAACGGCGGTCACTATCCATCGTTTGCCAGCAGATGTGACGGGGAGAGGCCCATAAAGGTCAACACCTACAACCTCGAAAGACATTGAAGGGCACGGAAGTGGCTGTAGAGGTCCAGCAGGTGCAAACGTGGGGAGTTTACGACACTGGCATGGGTAGCAGGAACCGACGTACCGAGCTACACTAGAAGAAAGGCCAGGCCAGTAATAACGACATCGAATGCGGTCAAGAGTTTTTTTAAAACCAAGATGACCAGCAGTCAAGTCGTATGGAAGGCTTCGAGCACCTGAAGTCGAAGAGAGCGTGGCAGTACAGAAACCCAGCGCTGACCGTGAGGGTGGTAGACGTGGCGGTAGAGAACCCCATTGTCCAGCGTAAAGTGCAGGAGTTGATGATAAAGTCGCGCGTTTGGTGGATGAGAAACTCCCGAAAGGTGGTCCATCATGCGTCTGCAGTATGAATCGGACCGCTGGCGGGAGATAAATGTTGGCTCGTCGTCCGAAAAGGGTTGCGTTATTGATGCGAGCGTATGAACTTTGGTAGATGTGGCGGTTGAGTTCTCACCAACGCTCATATGGGTAGTTGGAAGCGGGCAACGAGATAAAGCATCGGCGTCTTGATGTTTTCTGCCTGACTTGTAAGTTATGTCAAAGTCGTACTCCTGCAAGCGTAGTATCCACCGACCCAAGCGTCCGGACAAGTTCTTCAGTGTAGAAAGCCAGCATAAGGCATGGTGGTCCGTAACGATTGTGAAGTGACGGCCGTGGAGATAGGGACGGAACTTCTGGACCGACCAAACCACAGCCAAACACTCTTAATCAGTTATAGTGTAGTTATTTTCAGCAGGGGTGAGTACGCGACTGGCATATGCAACAACTTTCTCTAGAGAAGACTTGTCGCCTTGTAGAAGAACGGCTCCTATACCAAGGCCGCTAGCGGCGGTATGAAGGATAGTCGGTGCGGCTTCGTCAAAGTGGCAGAGCAGAGGTTCAGACGTGAGTGCCCGCTTCAACAGCTCGAATGCCGTTTGAAATTCTTGAGACCACAGAAAGGGGACGTTCGAAGCGAGTAGTTGGTGTAATGGAGCAGCAATAGAAGCGAAGTTCTGGATAAACCGGCGAAAATAGCAGGCGAGGCCAAGGAAACTGCGAAGCTCCTTTGGTTTTTCGGGACGCGGAAAGTGAAGGACTGCAGAAATCTTGTCAGGGTCGGGCCGGATGCCATCTTTGCTAACGACATGTCCTAAGACCTTGATAGACTTGCTAGCGAAAGAGCATTTCTTAGTGTTTATTTGAAGCCCGGCGCCGGCAAGACACGTCAGAACTTGATCCAGTCGTTCTAGGTGCTCGGGAAACGTTGACGAAAAGATTATAATGTCGTCCAGGTAGCAAAGGCAACTTTTTTATTTCAGGCCGCGCAGCACGGTATCTATCATGCGCTCAAAAGTCGCGGGTGCGTTGCAGAGCCCGAAAGCCATCACGTTGAATTCATATAGCCCGTCGGGGGTTGCAAACACCGTTTTCTCCTTATCGTCTTCATGCATGGGGATCTGCCAGTACCCAGAACGCAAGTCGATGCTTGAAAAAAATTCCGCGCCTTGTAGGGAATCAAGGGCGTCGTCGATGCGTAGCATAGGGTACACGTCCTTGCGTGTGATCTTATTGAGCGCTCGGTAGTCCACGCAAAAACGCACCGAGCCATCCTTTTTGCGGACCAAAACAGTGGGAGACGACCAAGAGCTAGATGAGGGACGGATGATTTCCCGTTTAAGCATGTCCGCAACGTTTTCTTCTATAATTCTTCTTTCAGCTAGAGACACGCGGTAGGGTCGGCGGTGTACGATAAATGTCCCAACAGTTTGGATTCGATGTGCTGTAGTATTAGTGCGGCTCAGCTTAGACGAGCAAAAATCGAAAGAATTTGCATGTTTCTGTAACAATGCGAGCAGCTGTTGCCTCTGTGAATATGTCAATTCGCTGCTGATAGCGGTGGTAAAGGCGGAGGAAGAAACATGGTCAGCGAGCCAAGGTTCTTTGGATGCGATGGCCTGAAGTGGCGTGACAAATACAGGCTCGAAGTCGGCAACACGGGCCGCAGTAGTGCCCTGCGGCAGTAAGATCTTCTCCGGTGTAGAGTTGACAGCGGTGACAAGTGCAGAGCCATTGCAAAAACGTACGACACCGGACGGAAGAACTATACCTTTACGAACGCAAAGTGGTGACGGTGAGACCAATACATCACCGCGATAGATGTCATTGGACGTAATGCTGACAATTTGCTCTTGTAGTGGAGGCAGTTCGATG
Source organism: Rhipicephalus annulatus (assembly GCA_013436015.1). Classification (NCBI taxonomy): domain Eukaryota; kingdom Metazoa; phylum Arthropoda; class Arachnida; order Ixodida; family Ixodidae; genus Rhipicephalus; species Rhipicephalus annulatus. Next base: position 27,081 of record WOVY01011104.1, on the reverse strand, counting down.
TCTTTCGCAGCGACCAGACGAAGTGGCTTGTGATTGTCGTCGTCAAGCATGTAGTCGGTGTCAGCGAGGTGAACGACGCGTTGTCCACAACAAATCGCCGCGTAAGCGCATGATAGAAAATCCCACCCTAAAATTAGTTGGTGAGAGCAGCGGGACAGGACAGCAAACTGGACGTTATGGACGATGCCGTCGATGAAAACACGCACAGTACAAAACGCGGAAGGGCGAATGACGTTCCCCTGGGCAGCAACTAACGTGGAGCCATCGTAAGGTGCCATTACTTTCCTTAAATGTTCGCACAAATCAGCACGTATCACAGACAATGTCGCACCTGTGTCCACCAAAGCATCGACTCGCACTCCTTCCACTTCCACAGAAAGCGTGTTACACGGGCCTGATGGAGGAATTTCAGTTCTAATTCCGAATGCAGTTTTTCCTTCACAAACTGCATCACTTAGTTTCCCGAATGAATATCAGATGAGAATGAGGCGGGCCGAAGTGGAGAAGTGGAACGGCGGAAGGGCGAAGGCGAGCGGCGTCTCGTGTTTCGGCTGTTTCGTGGTGCAGTCGATGCCGGAGGAGATGGAGACAGGTGCGGGGGAGACGAATAACGCCGACCTTGATAAGACGCCCCAGTGTACGAATCCCGTTCGCGCACGTCGTTGCGACGCTCGTCTTGCTGGCGCTTTCGGCAGAAACGAGATATGTGGCCGTGATAGCCACAGTAGTAGCATACAGGGCGAGACCAGCGCCATTGTGGGGAATAGAAGGAATGCGGGGCACCTGAAGATAGCGCGGTCAGGTAGGCCGGAGGGTCAGGTAGCACGGAATGGTAGTTTACCGCGGGAGCGGCAGTAACTGATGCGTAGGATGGACGCAGCAATGTCGCGTGGGCGTCGCTGGGAAGCACGGCAGCAACTTCAGGGTACGTGGGTATGGGGCGTGAAGCAGGTGGCTGTACAGGTGCAACGCCAGTCAGGGATGTAAGTTCCTCCCTGACGATGTCACGCAAGGGCACTCCCGAAGACTGTGTAGGACGTGATGTAGGAGGTGTGAAGCCCATAGACCGCAATTCTTCACGTATAATGTCCCGGATGAGGTCACGCAGGTGGCCATGAGACGTAGAGTGGTGGTCGTCAATGTCCGGTTGGAGGCGAACAGAGTTCAGCGTATCAAGGCGCTGGCATGTCGTCACGACATCAGCGATGGTAGCTGGGTTTAGCACAGCAAGTGCATTAAAGGCAACAGGCCCAATGCCTCTCAATATGTGGCGCACTTTGTCCGATTCCGGCATGGATTGATTGACACGCCGGCACAGTGCGAGGACATCCTCGATGTATGAAGTGTATGATTCACAGGGATGTTGTCGGCGAGTATCAAGTGTCCTCTTCGCGACGCCGGGTCGAATGTCCGGGGTCCCAAAAACGTGTCGCAGCTGCTGATGGAAGGTAGCCCAGTCGGGTAGGTCAATGAAGTGGTTAAAATACCATGTCTTTGTGACTCCGATCAGATAAAAAGGGACGTAACGCAGTTTGGCAGCCTCGTCCCACCGATTAGCGACACTTACGCGGTCGTAGTCGTCGAGCCAGTCTTCTACGTCTTCTCCACGAAGACCAGTGAAGAGCGGGGGTTCCCGCTGATGTCCGTGTATGTAAATAGGAGGGGCAGCTTGCGTCGGTGCGTGGTTGATTACATCAGCTCCGGTAGGCTCGGTCGGGGACATGATGCCTGACAGTGGGCGCAATCGGCGGCCTGAACGAAGCTCCAGCGGGTAGAGCGGGCTGCGGGAGGTAAGAGGACCAAAAATGCACCTCCTCTACGTATGAAGTCTTGGTAGGCTTGGTTGCGACAGCGTTTAATTGAGGAAAGACCTCGCAAAACGAACGGGCAGAGCCAGTACACAGACGATGACGATGATGATGACCCAGAGTGGCAATGAGGACAAAGAGACAAGCGGATGATGGTGATTGTGATCATGCAGGGATGAGGACGATGTAAGTAACCAATGCCCACAATGTAACAATGTTACGTATATATATATATATATATATATATATATATATATATATATATATATATATATATATATATATATATATAACACAGTGAGAAAACGAGTAAAAAAAATCGAAACTCGTACTATTGCCACAAGCCCTCGTTCTGCACATAAATAGATAGATAGATAGATAGATAGATAGATAGATAGATAGATAGATAGATAGATAGATAGATAGATAGATAGATAGATTGTGCGTGTGCGTGTGTGTGTGTGTTGTGTGTGTGTGTGTGTGTGTGTGTGTTAGTGTGGTCTTTTTTCTGATTGCCTGATTAACCCCATTGCTCATTTCCTCTGAGAAACACTGTCACAGTAAAATGACGCGTACGTGTCGGGTTCGCTGTGACACTACGTGGGCAGAACACGAGGAGTGAGAAAGAATACTGGCAGAGGCGACGCAAATACAGATGGTTCATACGTGCATGGGTTAACAGACGTTTTCTTCTTGTGAACCTTTCACGAGAGCCACTTCTAAACTGTCGAACCACGCAAGAACACGGGCCTCATACCTCTCGCCGGAAGCCACCCCCTGCAACGCGCAGCGTCGCCGCCGGCGAGGTAGCTCTGACGAGCACTGGCCTTTGCCGGTCGGCTGCCTGTTGACACAGCGTCGGCCAGTGGTGACCGCGGCTTCGGGGTCTGCCTGCCACTGTTTTACGGTGACGTGCAAACATAGAGAAGCCGGGCCCGTTGCTAACTGCTGCGCTGCTGGCGGTCACTGTGGGATGCCGTGTGATCGTGATGTTCAGGCTGATCGATATATACGTGTGTGCGTGTTGGCTAAAATCTATATGGTTCGACAGTAAGAAAAAAATCCTGCATCATCGACGGAAAGTGGGAAGGAACAGGGGTTAATCCCCTCTGTGACCCATGTGACAGGCACTTTGACGGTTACTGGGTTTTCGTGTGGATGCGCAGCTAACCCGCGTGGCCATTCGCTCGAGTCGGCTTCTCCACAATAAGAAAATTTTTGTGGAGAAGACGGCTTAAGAGATCCCTCGTGTATGCGTGAGTGACTGAAATATATGCCTTCTAACTTAATGCTTGAATTGTTGCCGCGTTTTTTTGTGAAGTTTTAATGCATAAATATTGCATGTTATTTAATTTGTGGCATGTTTTGTGCGTCAACGCGAAATCGCATAGGTGAACACTCTTCATCGAATGAAGCTGAACACATTTGTGCATAAGCGCGACTGTGTCTTTTGCGTCACATCTCTTGCAATTATCACTTGAGAAAACATTCGAAAAATGATTGATTGATTGGTTAATTCATTGATTGATTGTTGTAGTGTTAAAGGTATTATTGCCTTTTTAATGAAAGAGATGATAAAAACTGCGATAACAACGATCTACTATTGTGTTTGACCTGATTGCTTGTATTCGGCCTTTTGACATCACAAAGTTCAAATATGTGTGTCTATGTACAGATACAACTGGCAGGTTTCATTTATCCCGTGTGGGCACCGATGCAGCCTGTGAAAGTGTTAGGCGTGTCGCTCGATCGCAAAAGCATCCGCTGGCAGAGAAGTGAAGGGGCGAGAAAAAGAAGCTTCACTGCGTGAGCGAGCTTCCGGATAAAACATTGGGGCCCGTCGAGGAAAGCACTTCTCCCGCATCTCGGAGCGATGCATTCGAAGCGACGCCTGACCCATGCAGCGATACGACTGCTCCGATAGAATTCGAGACTTAAATCAATGAGAGAAAAAAAAACAGCAGACAGGGCTTCGAAAGAGACATTTAAGGTCTGAAAGGTATACGCAATAAAAATCCCGGGCCGTAGGATTGATGTATTGCGCCCCTGGAATAAACGCTTCCGGTCGTTTCTCTGCCGTTTCTCTCTTTTTGTCTTCCTCTTGTTGTTGTTGTTGTTGTTGTTGTCTTTGGTGCTAGCTTTTCCCATCAACTTAATCGTCCTCCTGAAACTTTCGAATAAACGCTGTTAGGACAATAGGACAACGACGGAAGTGCGAAAAACAATTCCCCAAACTTTTTGCGCCATTCCGAAAAGGAAAACAGCCAGAAGTTGTTTCGCAGATATTTGCTGCTTTTAATAGGTAAGTTGACAGTGCGTAGTAGCCTTGATCACTGCTTTATGTATGTATGTATGTATGTATGTATGTATGTATGTATGTATGTATGTATGTATGTATGTATGTATGTATGTATGTATGTATGTATGTATGTATGTATGTATGTATGTATGTATGTATGTATGTATGTATGTATGTATGTATGTGTGTATGTATGTATGTATGCATGTGGGCATAAATTTCACAGCCGGCTTTTCCCGTATCTTATAAATGGATAATTTTTGAAGGGTATTTAGTATCAGGATTCGAACAACACATAGATAGTGATTTCCAAAATAAGTCAAATATGTACGCCGTTTCTGAAATGTAGTTTTCCCTCACGGTTACGTTTCAGGACATGTTAACGGAATATATTGCCTATCGAAAGAAATCTCTTTAGATCACTCATGACTTTGAAGGCCGTGAACTTAATTATAATAAACAAATAAAAACGTATAATTAGTGAAAACAGGTTTTTGTTGGCTGTGGTACACCGTTATAGCACAAGCTCCGCGGCCTGCATGTTTGAGTTCTCTGATAGAAGCAGAATATTCTTCAACAATCGGTGCTCTAAGCGTACTCGAGATTCACAAAGACACGTATAAACAAACGGTTGGTGAGTCGGGCTCTATTTAGAACTGCCGGTGACGCGCCGTTGCTGGAATATATAAACAATTTCTTGTGCGGACGTGTCCAGGGTACAACATCGAAAAGAGAAGTGCGGACGAGCGACTGGTCGCACCTGTCCGGAACACAATGATCGCTCGGGGAGGCCTCGTTTCCCCCGCGTGACATCCCGTCTGTTCAGACTCCGGGCGCCGCCGGCTCTCATTCGCCACTTCTTCATCCACGACTAAGCTTGTTTTTCCTCTGAAATGTCTCCAGTTTATACGTCATTTCAATCTATATCATTTTCGCTCGGTAGCGCTTCTTTGCCAACCTTTCGCGCGTGCATATATATATATATATATATATATATATATATATATATATATATATATATATTCCGTGTTTTAACACAATAATAATGAGATCTAACAGACAGTAATGCCAAGGAATGTACAGGGGAAGTTATTAAAGCCAATGGAATGTAAATAAGAAGAAAGAAAAGTGGTTTTCTTTCTTCTCATTTACATTCCATTGGTTCTAATAACTTCCCCTGTACATTCCTTGGCATTACTGTCTGTTAGATCTCATTAATATTGTGTTAAAACACGGAAAAACGAGCCCTTAGGTATACACTTCTTTCCCTTATTTCATTGAACGAGGGTCTCGTATTGGCAGACTTGGTGTGTCTAGGTTGTATAAGAGGGACAATTAATCAGCTGCCCGCTCATAATAAGTTCACGTGCTACGTGACGCCAAACATGCGCAAAAGAGTGTTTTCACACTCGTCGTTTGGCTTATAGATGGCGCTGACTGTCACTCCTACTTCTAAATTCACAGATAAACCCAAAAAAGTGGATGGAGGGAAGGCCGCTGTGGTAGCTCAGTGGTTAGAGCATCGAACGCGTTATTCGAAGGTCGTAGGTTCGATTCCTGCTCACAGTTGGTTATTTTTTCATCCACTTTTCTGTCTTCATATTTACATTCCATTGTTCATAATAACTTCCCCTGTACATTCCTTGGCACAACTGTCTGTTAGATCTCATATATATATATATATATATATATATATATATATATATATATATATATATATATATATATGAATGAGATATAACAGACAGTAATGCCAAGGAATGTACAGGGGAAGTTATTAAAATTACTGTACATTCCCCTGTACATTCCTTGGCATTACTGTCTGTTATATCTCATTAATATTGTGTTAAAACACGGAAAAACGAGCCCTTAGGTATACACTTCTTTCCCTTATATATATATATATATATATATACTCCTTCCCTCTCAGTGTCTTTACTCCATATACTATGGCGCCTGACAACTTTCAGAAGGTAGATCTTCGACTCTTCCTCAGAACACTGCACTAAGCGGGCTAGTTGGTGTCCCTTGAGTTGCTTCGATTTTATTATTTTTTATAATGTTCGCTCGTACGCCCCCTCTGTGGCGATCGTCCTTGATCAGTCCCCCCTTCCTCATTTTGATTCTTTCTTTCTGCATCCTCCCGCCTCTTGTCCCCAAATTAATATAGAAAAAGATGTCTGTTACGTTCCTAGTCGACTACTTGCGTTTCACTATTTTCAGTTCCTGAACTTTTTCCTTGGAAACCACCTGTGAATATATTAGCGTTTTTTATATGCTGTATACGAAGCCCCGCCGTGGTGGTCGAGGGGCTAAGGTACTCGGCTGCTGACTCGCAAGTCACGGGATCGAGTCCCGGCTGCGGCGGCTGCATTTTCGATTGAAGCGAAAATGCTGTAGGTGCCTGTGCTCAGATCTGGATGCACGTTAGAAAACCCAAAGTGGTCGACATTTCTGGAGTCCACCACAATAGCGTCTCTCATAAATATATAGTGGTTTTGTGACGTTAAACCCCACATATCAATCAAATCAGAGTTCTCTCATTGAAGCAAATAGCCGCAAAAATCGCGTATTGTCAATTTAGCAGCGCAGTGCGTTCTGAGTGGCTGATCCAAACTACTGTGCTTAATTACGTCCTTCGAAGGAGAAATATTACATGGGTGACTATATTGACGTTTGTGCATTCTTTCCCGTTAAGAAGAAAAAGACGAAAAAGTTGAAGTTTATTCAGACGGCGTATGTTTTAGATTGCACATTTGAAGAACTTGTATCATGCGAACTAAATTGTTTTTCCTAAAGCTTTTTCGAGACATTCCTGAATCTCCGGAACGGCCTCACGCAGTCCCACGAATTATGTTTTTTTTTTCCATCTTTCCGTAAGCAGACGTCGGCTCGCTATACTACCGAATGGGAAAGCCGTGCGGAAGTCTTTTAACGGCAGGTGTAAGAAGCGCGCTATTACGCAGACGAGGGACGTTGAACATTTTTTGCTGCTTTCATTTCACCCGCCAAAATGAGGTGATGATGTTAGAATATCGCAGTGGACAGTGCAGATGTCAACGTGCGATATTGTCGTGTTTTGTCCAAATTTCCGGAGCCCTCCTTTGCGCCGTCTTTCATAATCATATGGTGGTTTTGGGACGTTAAACCCCACACATCATTATATTCTATACTAAATTGTGCACATAAGAGTTGCGCTGTGAACAGCTACAATGAATATATAGTTAAGTCACTGAGAGTCGCACTACTAGAAATAGTAATGTCAGTGTTAACGTAAGAGTCCTTGCTTATAGGCGCTAATAGAGAAACAAAATGAGTGGGTAGCCATCAATAAAGGGCAAACTCTGCTTGAACTTTTGACCATGGCTTAGCCGCCGTATTTGGAAGTGCCAAGTGTCGAATGGTGGTCGAGTGATTTTTAAAACGCCAAGGCGATAAAATCGGACGCGGCCGTGCGGAATAGAGGAGTTATATCGAAGCAAGGAGGTTGCGTCGAATCTGCGCCACACAGAAAACATCTGCGTCGACGACGTCAAAGGAGAAGGACCGACCAGGAATCACGCTGGCGAGGCTCACTGGCTACGTGTGCGCTCGCCGCAAAAGCGTATGGGATTTACGGCGCGGATATGGCTGTATCCACACAATTTCAACTCTTCAATGAAGCGTGCCGAGTTCGCTTCGCTCGGGTTTCAGAGAAGCGCCTGCCATTTGCGCGGGAAATAACCTTTGGGGCTGCCTCTGAGCACCGACACCGCAGTCTCGTAGTGCACGCGTGTCTTCCTTCTCGTCCGGTTCTCTTTGTCAAGCAAATCGACCGTATAATGTATCTCTTATGCGTTACCGTAGCTGCCTTACTTTAGTTTTTTTTTCTCTTTTTTTTCCTTTATGGCACGGATGCATTGCATTCATGAGAGCTTGACTTCGGGGCCACTCTCCGGGGCAAAAACGATGTGCTGGTATAGTGAACTGCTGACGACCGCTTATTCCCCGCTCACTTCTACGCGGCTCGAAGAACGCGGCGTGCGCATTTGCCAGGCCTTCCCCTTTTTTTTTTCTTGCGTCAGTTCGTGTTCGTGGCGTATGTATATTCCTGCCTCAGATTTGTGAGAGCTGTCGGAAATAGTGGTGCGCTTAACTCACTCCTGGCCGCTCGTTTTCTTCGTGCATGTGCCAAGTTAGCTTTCATAATTTCTTGATTTTTAAAACTGTCTTTTTGTGGCACGTCGTGAGGCCAATATAATACTGCGCTTCATGTAGCCGGTAGAGGTGCTGTCGGCTGGTTCATATGTTCATATAACATTATTATCAGTTCTGACATATTAGCAATCCCAACGTGAAGGTATCGGTACTGATATATTATCTGCGTCTCTGCTAAAAGATTTCGTAGCTGGGAAAGCGCAGGCTCCGACGTAGATAACTGAAGGCAAGAAAGAAGCTGCTATATTGAGGTGTGGAGAGTTGCTCAAGGTCGAGTTTCGTGTTCCTTGCCTACCCAAACAATGGACGTCAGCAAGATTGACACCGTCACTATGCACCACTTATGTTATCTTCTATAGCGGTGTCACTGCAGAACAGACCTTCTTTTAGAAAGTTGAGCCAGCTGGTGGGAGTTTGTACCCGCAAAGAAATTGAGCTCTACATGGGCACAGGTAAAGACAGACAATACATTCTCTATGGTCGAAGCCTGTGTATTCATCTATCTTCCACGCTGCATGAAATGGAACTGTATACCACCCACCGCGAAAGTTCGGCTTGCAGCCGCGCAAACGCGAGGTGAGGGGGGGGAGGACAAACAACACAGGTCTGTAGCCTCTTTCAATCCTCTTATCCCCGTGTCAGTGCGCAGCTTTTTTTTTTCTGGGGTAACCCTCTCTTTCTGTTTCTCTGTTATTATCTTTTAATATATTTTGTCCTCATCGTGAAGAGAATGAACGTAGAGTGTAAAAAAGTTATTACCGCAATGGCAAGATATATAGAATAAGCAGAACTATTGTTCAAAATAGCTGCTGTATACAGCAGACAAAATAAACAAATGGAAAAACCCTGAATTTTTTCTTCGCTTCGTCTACATACACGTTGATGAGGTGCGTACAAGTCCTGCCGGTATTTTACAGCCTCCAGTCGTAAGCTCCGCTAGTAGGTTTACATCAGTGTAGAAGCGTGCACTCGTGCTAAAAGCATTCTTGGTATTGCCCGGCTACTTAACTTTGTCAAAAATATCGGGAAATTTCACCTAGAGCGCAGTCTAAAAACGTTCGTTTGTACTAGGTGCAGTGCAGTCTGTGTAAATGTGAGCCTTTTCCTTTCAAGCGCACCGCTGAACGAGTGTCATGCGTCCCTGTTCAATGAATCTGTTTTACGCAAACGTGGTTGTGTCTATTTGGTATGTGCCACTGAATGGGCTTCACTGAGTATACGTGTGTCCTGCTTTTTGATGAATCTCTTTGGTTCCCCATCTTGGTCTCATGTGCTCCGGGGTTGCTCAGTGGTTAACGCCTCGCTTACACATCGTGGTCTCATGATGCATAAGGCCGGCTATGCGCTTTTTTCTCAGTGGCACCGACAGATGTTGAAACATGTTTAGTGAGAAGAACGAGAGAGGAAACCGGCTGCAGTAAACGTGTCTTATGTGAAATGTTACGGCTATTCGTATGACTGTAGTGTCATCATAGATTAGTTCTGCCCAGAATGTTCCATGTTTCGAAGAGTAGCATTATTCTGAAGAGCGTTGTTTTTTTTCACGCTGAAGCGAACTTACTTGCAACTATAAGACAGCTTTGGTTAGTGACTGTAACCGGTAAAGTTGCAGTAATAGCGTAGAAAACACAATTCTTTTATTTTTATTGTGTTTGTGTGACCGTACTCTATAGCACTAATAACACTGAGTAATATATATATATATATATATATATATATATATATATATATATATATATATATATATATATATATATATTGCAACTGCCGAGGTCGTCTTGTTTATTCTAAATAATAGTTAGGCCATTAACCTTGAAAGAGTTTTAATAGACTAAATAGTTAGGCCAGTTAAGTTTAGAAGTATTGCCAGTGTCATTTTGTTTTCTCTTCTATTTGTAGAACGTCAGGTGTTGCTATAGATGAACGAGTTAGCTATCACCTCGCTTACAAATTCTACAGCAAAATCTAGACGTGTACCAAACACTAGATAATGGCTGCGCTATCACTGAGCTAAGGAAGGAAGCGCGTTGGTGTATATATTTGCTGAAGCAGCGACGAAGTTCTATTCGAGTTGTTTGCGTTTTGGAGCTCATAAGGCCGTTAAAAAAGCACTCGTAAATGAGCGACAAGTGAAACAAAGTTTGCGTTTGCTTTCAACCGTGAAAGCACTTTCTGAAAAAAAAAATGTTCGTTTGATTCTGTTTTGTTTCGTTTCATAACGTCATCTAGGTGGTATGAGTGATGCGTCCAAAGCAAAGTTTGTTTTTCTCCTCGTGGTCCACGAGTCTTGGGACACAATGTTTGGACGTCTTGTGCCCCTCACCAAGGGCGCACTTTGCGACACTTTCTTCATGAGAAGACTGTAGCATCATCCTACAAATGGAGGAATCTGTTTTTCCCTTTCATAAACTTTCTTCCACTTTGCGTGCTAACTACGCAGAACTGACTGGCCATTATAAAAAAGAAATTATTTCCGCTTATAGCATGACACTGTTTTTAGTCACGGTCGTCTTTAGATCCTCCTACTTGACTACAGCGGCAGCGACATTAGAGTGTGCAACAGACAGACACAAGATCGCTGCAAAAGCGGAACTGCGTTGCCGAAACTCATTGGAGCCCGTACCCGTAGCAATCAGTTTTAATTTGGTATTTGTGACGCACATAAACCACTGCACGCTAGGCGGGTGTTTTCTCAATGCATGCGTCTTGGTATTTTACCTTGGTGAAAGAAAACGCCATGCCTCTTTAAGGCCGTGTAGGTATAGGGTGCGAACTGAACGTTATAACCGCCCTAGAGAGCCAACTCAGAACGCTTTTACTTTGTAAGAGGTCTTGGTCGTCAACCAGCTGGCTTTCCGAATGATATGTCCAGTAAAAAAATAAGCTGAAATGTTCTCTTGAAAACAATTCTAGCGCTAAACTTGTTTCTTTCTTTCTCTCTCTTTCTCTTTTTTGGTTAATCATATGGTGGTTTTAGGACATTAAACCCCGCATGTCAATCAATCAATCAAATCTTTTTTTCCGTTTTTTTTGCGGATACAGGCCCTCGTTTTGAACGTGACTGCTCTGCGATTTGCTTTACTGCCCCGAAATGGCTCAGACGTCAGTTTATGGGTAAATGCTGATGGCATTGTCCCAGCATGCGATCCAAGGCGATTGTGTCATTCACCAATTTTCACCATTTTGTTCTGACTCTAGAAACAATTTAGCCTGAAAGTCTGAGAAGAGCGATGATAGGTGACATCACAAAGTGCAAGAGAGCAATGCCGAAATTTGAGTCCGTCTCGACCCTTTCCTCTGGGTTATTTAGTGTCTGGGGAAATGATGTAGGCGCCAGCGATGAGAAGCGTCACTGATGCGGAGAAAACCAATAACGTACCAAGCTGATAATGCTTGAAAGTCGAAGCCAATTTCTTGGGTCTTTGTAAGGTTAGTTTTTCCAACCTTGCGGACACACGACTTCATTGCTTCCATACCTGATTATCTCTTTCTCACGCAAATGAACGCACTTTTTTATGTGAAGAAAAACTGTAAAAAGTGCGTTAGGCATGTAGCACGTGTCTATTGTCTGTACTGCGGGAGATCTAGGCTACATGCACGAGAATTTATAGTAAATAATCAGGTATAATCAGCAGAATTCATATACGGCACGTATTGTCGTGGCTGAATTCACTCAAGCAGTTGAGTTAACAAAGCACGCCCCTCTTCGAAATTCGCCAATTTACTGTAATAAGTGCCGTCAAAGTGCTTCATTTGCAAGGGCATCTTATAGCAGTGACTGTAAACCACCAGAACATATTTAATTAGTTTCGCAATTCTCTAGTAGCGAACTAAGGCGAGGTTGGGAAATTATTCTTCATAGATATAGGCTTTGTAGACTCACGGACTTCGATGAATATCTCATTACTCAACTGGCTGTTTCGATTTCTTAGGAGTGTAGTTGTCCCCTATCGAGTAACCAAGCTCACGTATAGTAAAATTGCACTGTTGTCTCCTAACAGTTGTATATAATGTTCCCTTAAAGTGAAATGATTAAAATAATTAAAATAAAGTCGCAGCTTTGCCGCAAAGGTGAAACAATGAATGCGATATAGCAACAAATTGGAAGGTCACGCGAAAAATGGCAAGCAGATCGGAACGTGCCTCGCGTTTCTCACAATTAAGCAACGAAACGTCCTCCAGGTACAGATGAACGCGAATGAGTGTCTCACTTGTTACTTCCCTGTGTCTGAAAAGTGCGCCGTTTTCGCAAATGGAGACTGTTCAGCGATTGCAGTGTCCTTGGTGCGCCCTGTAACAACAAAATCGCACCGGTGAAAGCCGAAGGCGTACGGTTCTCTGCACTGCGAAATAAGCGCACCCATGGGTGAGCGTCCACCCCCTTCCTCTCCGCGGGCAAAGTACGCCTGAGAGATGAGAGCGCGCGCCGCCGCGTCCTGGCGATCTGACGACGCGCGCTCATTGCGCCATCTCACTGGTAATGCTGAAAACACGATAGTTCTCCCCATGGCCTCCGATTTGGCAGGTGCGCGGCGTGTTTCTCTCCGGCCGTCTCGATCGACGTGCTCCTCAGCAAAATCAACGAGTATCGCTTCAGGCGCTCTGAGGGCTCCGGCGGCGGCTGAGACCATGGCCTAGAGCAGAGCGCACGGGATTTAAGCGTGCACATGTTCTTTTTTTTCCGCTTACGAGCAAGAATGGCCGTCAGAATCTGCACTCCAAAAAAGAGCGAGTAAACAGGGTGTCTTTTTGTCCCACAACAATATTCGTCTTCTATATTGCGTTCCGTGCTTGCGCCATCGCCCCGCGCCCGGTACATTCCGGTCACGATAGAGATGCCCATTATCAGGGTTACATTGCATTCTCGATAGGAAAGTGGCCAGTGCCGAGTTTTCAAGAAAGGAAGCGCACGCAAGCCTGATGACGATTATTGTTGTGGGACAAAAAGACACCCTTTCTACTCTATATTTTTTTAGAGTGTGGCTGAACTGAAGGAAAGTATTTTTCTTTTACTGCGTTTATTTCGGTCCAATTCGCGAAGAAAAGCATAGCAACTGCTGAATTTTCCTGATAGGTAATTGTAAAGAGGTGTCAATTCGTCTGTTGCAGTATTACTTTTTTTCATTATGGTCCGTTTTGTCTCGCTGCTAAATACCTTCATTCGAGAAATATTGGGGCATTCTAGTATTCCTGCTTTCCTCTGGAGACTTGTAAGGAGGAATTCTGTACTAATTATCGTCGTTTATTCGCATTTCTCTTTCCTATCCTGACTCATAATTTTGGTGGTCAACTGAAGCACAGCCACGCTCTAGATAACTGGGTACCCTGGCCATGTCATTGAAATAGGGTACGTGTGAATTAATTTTGCCGGACTATTGTATAAAGCTTTCATTAGCCGACCTATATTCACTCCCTACGTCTTTCACAGTGAAAGTGCCTGAGCTGTCATCGTCTCTTTTTCGTCATCTGAATTTTGATTATGTTTTGGTAGCACAACGGGAATATAAGTGTTGTGTTCACTTGCTGTATGTACTCTCGACTTCATCCATATCAAAGGGTCGCACATGTAGCATGACGGTGTCTTTTTAATTAAAACTAGGCTACTATGGAAATAAAAGTGCAAATTGTCACTGCTATGTAGTACCTCAGTGTTTCATACCAGCTACATCAAACTCTGAACGCGTGTTGTGTATTTGTTGAACAAGCAAGACATTTCCATGTTCGTTCTTACATTGCCCAACGTATCCACTGAACACCGTAAAATTCACAGTGCGTATGAGCGACAATAAGTTGCCAAAACGTGCATGAAACAATCCCTTTGTCGTCACATAACCAGCTACATTCAGTGGTGTTGGTAGTGGTTAGGTAAAGAAGAAGGCGCCTAATTTCTGCAGCCCAGTAGAGAGCGCGGTGCATCTAGACATAGTCTATAGACGCATGGCGACCGCTGGCCCCATGCTTCTGCGGCTCTATGGGAGGATTTTTGAAAATGCGTTAAATCAAAAGCAGAGGTAGTTTCATGAAGGGAAACAAAAAACAACATCTTAGTCGAGTGTAACTCGTGAGCGTATAACGCGGCGCTCTTCAGACTTCGCTTGTTCATCGGGTTGTCATGCTTTTTCTTCGCCACTGCCATCCATACTATAAACGCTGCAAACTTCGAAGTACAGCAAGTTTTCAGCACATGCGGATCTCTTGCAGAGGCATCGCAATTATAAGTGCTCTAATTTGGGTGGCACAAATCTACAGCGAAACAAAAAATTCATTTGAGAATATATACGCCCAAGCATTGACTTTGCCTCTCGTACAAATTGGCCCGACATTCCTAAAAGAGTGCGAAGTTAAACGCGCAAAACCATTTTTTTTTCTCGCCACATGCAAGCTTCATCAATAGTGCGGCAGCCTTTTCGACCACACGGAGCAGCGCCGCGGTGCGGAAAAAAGAGCGTACCACGCCCACCTCTGGAAATACGCTCTCTCCAGGCGATTGAGACGGCCGGACAAAAACCCGCCGCGCACACGCCATCTCGGAGGCCATGGCTCCCCCGAGATGCCCATCGCTAGTGGTAACAAGTAGATATAAATAGCTTGCCGTTTCAACGCTTGGAGAAGCTGCTGCTTCGTGGCTCAGTGGCTAACGCCTCGCACTCACAAGGAAGAGGTTGGATGTTCGATTCCGCGCTTCGGTGACTTTTTGTGAATTATTGTTCTTCCTGATATTTTCATATACATAGATACGTATACATATTCGATGAATGACGTCGACGCCGGCGGCAAACTCCAACCTAGAGTGTCTTTATATCTTTGCTATAGCAATAAAAATAGGACTGTATGGTGTCGTATTCAGCGCCCCTTGTACTTTCTAGGGACTACTGGTCACTGCGTTACTCTATTTGGTCATAAGGTTTCCTAGCATGTCGGTATACACATTTATTGGAATACAGGAATATTAGAGACCGCAGCAGCGCTGGTATACCACCATCTGGTAATGCTTTAATGCCTTCCTCGACCTCGGGGCGTTAGAAATGAATTCCATGACAAAGCGAGAAGAATATTAATCACCCGTCTTCGGACTTCACGTCCGATATTTCACGTTTAGTAAAACTACTGTGTGTGTGTGTGTGTGTGTGTGTGTGTGTGTGTGTGTGTGTGTGTGTGTGTGTGACTGTTTGCAGTTCATCGATGACGATTCTTTTTCAAGCCGCTTCCAGCCGAACTCCGCAAGAGGGTATGACGGGGCGCGATTTCTGATAAAGATAAACGCAAAGAAAAACAAACTGAACAAAAACAATCCAACTAATTGAACAAAAGCGTGAAATATGAAACGTTGCAAAATGAAAAAATTAAGAAACTTTTAAAACAAAATAAAGCAGCAAAAACAAAAATTGGAAATTTGACGTACTAGCCAATATATAGAAATATTTGAAAATGCCACAATATCTTTATTCAAGTTCTGTCCAATGAGATCTGCTATTTATTTATTTGTGTTTTCATCAGTGCTTTACTGCTTTTTTTGTGTTTGTGACACTATTAACGCTGCAGCGTTAAAATAGCTCGTTTTGCGCAAATTCTGGTGTTGGCGATTGTGTGCGAAGGAACATCATCTGTCCATCTTGTTATGGACAGAAAAATGAAGAAAGGCGCAAGTAAAAATAAATAACAAAAATTTTTATGTCTGAGGGGGCATCGAATAAGGCAGTTTACGTGACATGCAGATATTCTACCTCAACGCTGCAAATGTGCTTTTCTTTTTCTACTCTCTTACAAGGCATTTCATACAAATGCGGTTTATGCACACATAGCGTACAACATACATAAGGCCGCTTCGAGAAATGTACAATGGACAATACACATTGAGCACATCGAGCACAATGTATAAAGTGGTATTTGAGCAACACACTTTATGAACTTTGTATACCATCCGGCTGAAGCTGATGCTGGTCATAAAAGTCTTTTAGTTGCACAGTCACGCGTGCAAAGTGGCGTTGCGAAGACACCATTGGTTCCGCATGCCTGTCCAATATGCGAGTTTTTGATAAACTATGCAACCCATCAAGAGCATGCCAGCTGGAATATCACTGCATTCGGGTGGTCCAAGACAGTTTTAACACATATTATGTCTCAAGATAGTATCCGTTATCTTGAGCATCAATATGTGCTCAAACTGCTTTGGAAGAAAAAAAAAAAACACTACATGAATGCCATATATAGTGGAAGGAGCCTCGTTAACGCATCATATAATGCGTGGAAAAAGCATATAGAATCACGCCAGGCGTCGAAAGATGTCAATTGCGCAACGAGTGGGTGTAATAAAGACGTGCGCAACAAAAAATCGTTCAGACGTATTTTATCATTAGCAGCAGCAGAACAATCAACAAACGAAACAGCTGCGCAACTTTGCGTGTTGCCCTACGGACGTGAAGTGAGCCCTTCGCTGATTCTAAAAAGGAATAATTATGGCGTAGTGGCCACGCCTGGACTCTAAGGAACAACCAATCAACCAACTTATCAACTGTGTTTGCAATAGGCATTCAATGATAATTTGAAACGGCCAATGTCATGCGCACAGTCATTCGTTTCATTACAAGTCATACGCCGAAAACTGAATTCATGGCTAGCAGTTGAGAAAGCGATGGGGCATGGGACCCGATTACGCTATTCTAATCCAGCGTTGAAGGTGAAGCTCAAACGTCCTCCAATTTTAGAGAACTTGCACGTTTTGTTGGGGTAGAACGGTTGTCTACGTTGAACAACGTTTACAATAGTCCGTTCACGAAGCGTAGGCCTTTGATTTGTCGGACGCATAAAGATGTGATCTCCTCTTTTTTCTTTTGCCCCGGACAGACGTGCGTACCATCTTGGACTCAGTGGTTACGGAACTGGAGGCGAAGCCGGACCGGCGCTTCATCTACGTCGAGATGGCTTTTTTCACCCGCTGGTGGGAAGAGCAGACGCCCGAAAAACAGGCCTCGGTCCGCGCCCTCATCGAGGAAGGTGGGTTCCTTTCAATATCTGACAAACTCTACCTACTTCAGGGCACGATCGAGTAGCCCGCGCGTTGTTTGAGATTTCAGTAGCGTCTTTATGTGCAGCTGCTGCAGTAACGAATAGCGTTCGCAGAAAATTCCGGGAAATTCTGGACTTGGACATGGCGACGGCTACGAGTCAATGGCGAAAAGTGCAGTGCTCATGGATTTAAATGCGGCAACTTAGGGCCCACCCTACTGAAACGTTCCGTAAGATGCGGAGACCTCACATACGGAATTATTGGAATATGGAAGACGTATGATGCGGACTCCGCATAAGACGTATGATGCGGACTCCGCATAAGACATATGATGCGGATTCCGCATCTTATGGAAAGACGTATCATGCGGAAATTACTGAAATGTGTGCATGTTACGTCTGAATCTAGTGCAAAGCAATATAATGTGTAAATTGAATAGACGTCCACATCTTGAGCACATGCAATACTGTGTAAAATCACAATATTTCTTAAACGTGCATGATGAGGGATTGAATCATCGGCATCTTACTAATTGTCGTGATGCGGAAGCAAAATTACCTTTTAAATAAAATACATTACAAAACTACTAAATTAACATGCTAGCAATCATAAATGGTGGTTACATTGCAACACATTAATGCAGTGTTCTATGCAAGACTTAAAGAACTTATAAAGTTATTATTATCAATAGAGAAGCATTAATATACACATCAGCCCTGCTACAATCAATATGTTTTTTATTTGTCTGTATGCTCCAGCTGTGAATAGTGACATTGCAGTGTTGATCGTACACAAATGAGGTGACTGCACCAAAATTTCACGAGCTCCACCTAAGCCACAGGATGGTGGCACAATGTAACAGCAATTTTAAAACGAAATGTTTAAACATAAATAATAATCATAGCACTGTGAAAGTGTGGCGCTGTGTTTATCTCATGAATGCCTTGTGGAGATTGGCGAAATGCTGCTTGAGGCTCCGGCACCACTGTAAATTTCGAAGGTCACTGCGATAGAACTGTGTCCTTCATAGGCACCTGGAAATGAAAATAATTGGCACAAATAATGTCAGAGACACATGTTAGCACAATAGTTTACATGCACAAGAAATATAACACACAGAATGAAACTGAAAATTTAAGGCACACAATCCTTCATGTTATGCATATGTGAATAATAGAAGGAATGAGTGTATAAATTAGTTCTGCCACATCAAAAAAAACAGCATGCTTATCACAGTGAAAATAACTAGGTTGTCATTATTTTCAATGGTAGAGATAATCGATTAATATGTCCTTATGAAATTATGATTTAAACGCTTCCTGCACAGTAAAACTTTAGGAACTGCAAGTGAAAGCTCTCAATGTTCATTTAATAGTGTGTGCATGTACATCTGCTGCCTTTACACTATACAGTTTGTGCACAAAATTGGCATTTTGAACAATTTTGAGAGTTAAACCTATGCAACCTATGAAGGTTAAAATCACCATTAAAGCAAGCAGGACCAGGCAGGTGCCATTAAAAATCTGTGCAAGCCAGACAACTATAACCGAACTGCACACATATAGGGGAGCAAGAGTAACAGAAATTCGGCTGCTGACCCGCATGTTGCGGTATCAAACCCCGGCTCCATTTCCGATGGAGACAGAAATGCTGTAGGCACGTGTGCTCAGATTTGGGTGTACGTTAAAGAACCCCAAGTGGTCGAAGTTTCCAGTGCCCTCCACTACGGCGTCTCTCATAATCATATAGTGGTTTTCGGACGTGAAACTCCACATATAAATCAAGAATAACAGAAATAAACTGCCAACAGAAAAGTTGGGTGCATGTGCTATCTGTACACCTTACTACATACAGCATGCTCATTCCATTTTAAATACCGATATTGAAAATAACTGCTCTATTAGGAATATAAAAGGTAAGGTAGAACTGAACGACTCTACAAAAAGTGACCCTATTATGACATCACGTTTTCTTATAACAAAATTGACTAAGACTCTCATATATCATTATGCAAGGAAAAAATCTTCAAAAGAACAATCAAGTTTGAAGTCATAATTATTTATATGGCTAATATGACTATAACCAAGAAATCGACCTCAACATGGCTAATGTTAGTTTTTAATGCCTATGTTCACTAGACAATGAACTATACCACAAAAAGCACAGCGTTCAGGCAAAGCACCACACAAAAAAACAAAGCAGTCCTTTTTGTTATTACCTACAATGCCTTTAAATTGGTATTTTTACCTCTACTTTCCGCTTTTTATCTAAGTAACTGGTGTGAAACAAGTTAGCTGAAAATGCACTGTGCCTCCAAAACCTGTTGGTTGAATCTGAATTTTTAAAAAATGGTGAAGCTTGCACTAAATTAGGCTCCACAAGCCTTGGAACAGTGAGACTACAT
The DNA here is from genome assembly GCA_013436015.1 of Rhipicephalus annulatus. Lineage (NCBI taxonomy): Eukaryota > Metazoa > Arthropoda > Arachnida > Ixodida > Ixodidae > Rhipicephalus > Rhipicephalus annulatus. The sequence goes on along the minus strand of WOVY01011104.1, from coordinate 7,366 downwards.
GACTCTTAGGACTACTTTAGTTACTTGTGTTTTGTTTCTGGGCCTAAGCATAAAGACAAGGGCTTAACTGAATTGCTGCTAACAAACAAATGCTTTCGAAATTGCCCGAGCGTCAAAGGATGCTCAGCCATTTGTTGTGTTTTGCACTGGGCTATTCTACATCAAACATACAAACCATACTGCCTGGCGACCATCACAGAAGTATAGTTTAAAAAATGATGGTAATTTACTCTTCTGAAAATAGTTATTTGCAGAAATGTTTTGAAGAGAAAAGAGTAGTGGTCACGTGGGTACCTTCAGAATTTTGCAGAATGTCGTGCGGGTGTTATTTGTGAGAAAAATTTCAAAGCACCGCTTTTTCTTGCCATATCAAATTTGATCTACATATGAAGTAAAGATGCTTCTTAAAGTATTTGAAGTCAAGTAACATTAGTGCAATTTTTCTGCTACATAGGCTTTGAAGAATTCAGCCAAACTGTTTATCGTTTGCATTTCTTGTATGGCAATACTGCATTTTGTATGAATATTTGAGCCACAAATACTCACTGCACAGAAGTTATGTTTTACGAAAAAAAATAATGTTAGGTCCAGATTACAAATATCACTATATAATCGTTTTTGTCCACATTGAGATGCAATTTGAGCTGTGTTTGTCTAATTGAAAATTACTTTTATATGTAAGTTGAAAACAAATAAACAGTTCTTGTTACATGGCAAGTGTTATCATTACAATTTTTGTTTAAATGAGGAAAATGATTTTTGAAGTCTCCTATTGAGGGCCATGGGGAACTTTGGAACGGAAGCTGTCGTACATCAAATGCAGAAAACAGCCATCATAAGAAACCTTCAAAAATTCATTTCTACTTTAAGACAAAGTGTAATCATATAACTTGCCATATAAAGAGAACTGCTTCCTTGCTTTTGATGTGGCGAAAAAATTGCACTAATATTACTGCGCTTCATGCATTACACACAATCACCTTTACTTAATACCAAGACCGAATTTGGTGTAGAAGAGGCAGTATTTTTGAAACACTTTACTTTTTACAAACAACACCCAGACGACATCCTGGGAAGTCCGGAAGGCACCAACGTGGCCTAATATTTTGTTCTCTGCGATATACTTTAGCATTTTGCTGTTTTCAGAAAAATACAGTAAACGAGCACAATATTTTTTTTTTTTTTCAAAACACATTTAGGACGGTTGGCAAAATGGCTGGGATGTTTGATGCGTAATTGCCTCACTGCCAGCATTTATTCTTCCGAAGCTCAAGCTATCACTTCTCTGTTACTGCCTCCCTCACATACAATGCCTGCATAGGAAAGAAAAAGAAAGGCAGGTCCGACAAAGTTCACAAGGCAAGATATTTTCATGTTGGATAAATTCATTACCATAAACAGCAGCAAAATAACATTCATTTTGAGTAGTCCAAGACACAAGCTATATACCAGCATACTAAGAGCCAAGCACAAACTTTTCAATTGAACGTGTGTGGTGATAGACAGGAAGCACTTATTGCAAGACTGATCAGTCTGTAATTAACTAAATGAAGTACAATGCACTGTTCAATCCAACACCACATAGGCATCTTTGCTATAGCAAAGCCATGTGTCATTGATTCATGCACTAGATGGGACAATGCAAATGTAACAAAAAGGTGAAAAAAGAAAACAAGGGAAAAAAAAGAAGAAAAGGGGGAATGCAAAGTAGGAGCAGTGTAGCACTACTTTTACTTTGCATTCCTCTTTTCTTTCTTCTTTTTTCTTCTTTTCTATCATTTATCTTTTTTTTGCTTCCCTTACCCCCAACCTCCGACAGGAGAACACTTGTATCAGCGCAACCTAACTTGAAAATAAGCAAGGGCTGCACTCTTCTGCGTTATAGGTTTTTTTTTTTTGAGACAAACATTTCCAACAGGCACACACGCCTATACCAAAAGATGATGTCATTACTGACCCCATTTAAACTAACACGCCAAGGATGACAAGGTGACTTCTAAAAAATATGTCCTCCTATCGCAACATCGGCCAGCCTGTCTGAAGCACTTCTACTGTTCACCCTGATTACCCCACTAGATGTTTCCATCTGTCGACTCACATCTTCATTTTAGATAACACTAAGACGAGCTTACATTGATGAATACGCACGAAAGTTTAGTGATGTATCATGCATCAGATTAAGCGACTCTGTTAAAAAATTATTGATAGCTTGCTTCCAGGCTTTTTATACTGTAGCCTGAAACTTCGTAATGTCTTCTATGCACATGAACCAGATTGACAACGTAATGCACAACATGCTTAAGAATACTGCGAGGAACAAGATAACGACAAAACGACCAGCCACCCAAAATTTTCGCTGTACATGTTTATAAAACGTTCATGAACCCCAAACGAGGTGCTTATGATACAAGCCGAAAAAACCTACAAGTAGGGCCTTGGAGTCTTCTGGAAGTAGACGTGTTGCATTTTTTCTGTAGAGGGCTTTACACCCATAAGTGAGGAACGAAACTCCTGTATAATGAAGAATGTTGGCAGCTATCAGTTATAGAAAAACCTAATGCAGCTAATCTTCCTTGACACATCTGTACATTTAGAGAGGTGACGTAGCTTCTGTGATTGTGGCAGTAACTCCAACAGGACCAGTGCGAAAATTGGCACTACTTGGCTAGACAAATGTCCAAACATGCCTGCCCGACTCCCTCTAGCCATCCTGGCTGAATCTGACACATGATTTCTTAACTGCTGGCTGGACAAAAACAAAACCACTGAAGCACTCACAATACACAGCGTGAAGTTCCTCTGGAGTGGTCAACTTCGTCTTCTGCGATGAAAGAGCAGCACAGTGTACTGATAAGGCACTCCTTGCAATGGTTTTCAATGCCACACAGTGACCTTGCTGTTTCTGTCGAAGAGAGCTTCGGGAGCTTGGAGGGTGCTTGCTCTTTTCTGGGGGCTGCTGCCGCTCCTCGTTTTCTGCTCAAGGTCAACCTGCATAAAGTTGTAGACGAGGCTTTAAGAGTTGTATATAATGATATACAAATTTTCGCTGAACACACATTTCCTCGTGGCACACTGAGGAATTTCTTATAAAACTTAAGGCCTCGTATATGCAAACATTTACAATCGATCCGAAGATGCACTCGACTCTAAAGAAGCAAGTTTGTTATGTAGTGTATATAAAGAAAGGTCATTCAGCACAACCACAACTACAGTTGCACACGAAAACGACATTTTACACGATCCTGTTTATTTACATGGTCCATTTTATTTACACGGTCCATTTTACACGGTCCTGTTTTACACGATCTGGTCTGCATGAACTCTTGAACCGGGCACCATATAGGTTGAAAGACACACACAGACTTTGAGACAAACCTAGTTTCTCGTGGAGCATCCTCTTGCACTATAACAACACATCTCAATCTAGTTAGTTGGTCAGAACGAGGTGAAAACAGCTCGCACTTGAAAAGCACGGGCAGAAGGAATGACGCCTGCACCCTGTGCTTTCTGTACGTTCTCGTTGAGGGTGCAGTTTTCACCTTATCCTTATGCAATTTCGCATTTATAACATTGTTCGCTGCATAATCTTTGTGGCGTTAAAGTGTGTGATACCGTCATGTGTATCCCATGTAATTTATAAAAATAGAATACAAAATAGCCTGATTCAAAAATAACAAAGTGCATCCAGCGCCATGTCCTGTAGCCATTCTTTAGGCAAGTGGCAGAATGATTTATTCTTCAAAACATATCTTACTTGTAACCACTACAAGAGCTAACTCGTACACTGGCACATTCTGTTTGCCTCTTCAGATTATAAGGTACCTTTTTACACCAGAAAATCTTCAAGAAGAATAGAAGTGTTGTAATTGTGAACAAAGAAAAGTAGAAGGAAAAAAAGATATTGATTGATTGTGGGGTTTAACGTCCCAAAACCATCATATGATTATGAGAGACGCCGTAGTGGAGGGCTCCGGAAATTTTGACCGCCTGGGGTTCTTTAACGTGCACCCAAATCTGAGTACACGGGCCTACAACATTTCCGCCTCCATCGGAAATGCAGCCGCCACAGCCAGGATTCGAACCCGCGATCTGCGGGTCAGCAGCCAAGTACCTAGCCACTAGACCACCGTGGCGGAGCAGGAAAAAAAAAAAAAGATAACCTGCCCTGTACAGGGACCGAGCCTGCGAACTTCGAATAACATGTCCGATGCTCTATCAACTGAGCTACCATGGCGGCTATCCCTCTTCCATTTTGTACGGTATATATGTGCATTTATACATGGAAGAGTCAGTCAGCGCTGCCTGTTACATTATGGCGAGTGTGGGACACCTTTTTTTTTGCCTACTGGCAATTACATTACGTTTGCAATTACGTAACGATTACTTCCAATATCCCTATACTTCTTTGGCAGCATTATGCATCTGTCCGTTCTCAGAAAATCTGCTAGTCACAGGAGGAGGCAATAGTTCGCCCTCCCACCTAAATGCATGTACTTGAACACATGCACAACTGATCAAAAAAAAAAAAACAAGTCACACACCGCTAAATTACCGAGATTCACTGTTTCAGATTCATGAGTAAAGGAAAGAACCATAAATTTAAGGGTTTGTTGTCTTTGTTGAACACATTATAATGAGAACTAGCAGAAAATGATGCCAAACAAACTATAGGGGATGTTATCAAAAGTAACTTTAACAAAATTGTGAAAAGAAAAGTGAACAAAACGTACTTGGCAACGTTTTTTTGACAATTGAAATGACATACGTTTTTATAACATCCCTTTATTTTACTGGGTAATGTTGTCGGGTAATTCTCATTATTAGAGTGGTGAGTAGGCTGACAAAGAAAGTATATGGCATTGATACTTCTTTTGAACACTTAAAAGTTTGAGGAACTTAAAAGAGTGGAAGCTACTTTGAGTAGACCAGAATATTTAGTTGGAGCGAAAAAAAAAACGTACACACATTTTACCAGGCTTTTTAACCTATTTGAGACATAAAAGTGTATGCTGCCAGTAATGTTAAGTACCATTACTTTTGTCACACTATGCACTGTAGCAGGTGTAGTTAGATGTGGTGATAGTGAAGAATTAATCAAGCACGCCACCAACTGCGTTCACATCAATTGTCGCGTATTTTAAAAATAAACCTGCTGTATAGTAAAAAAATTTTTAGAGCATTTATGATTTTATCCAAATCAAGTTAAACCGACTGGGTAAGCCAACCATATGCATAAAATCAAAAGGCATAAAGTCATTCATGTGTTATAACTATGTGAACAATTTCAGCAACGCAGGGCAAAGTGACAACAGTTCTATTAAAAACCCCTCTCATTATAACATGCATGAAAAGCACCACACCAGAATATTTATAGTGCATGTAATATCGAGACTACTAGACTGTCTATTGACCTTTTAGAAGAAGGGTACTCTCCTTCACGTTCAAGGGGCAACCATTTAGCCTTTCCTGAGCTTTTCTGTGAATATTTCCTGAATTCAGATATCATTAGGATTGATTTAGAGTGAACAGATTTCGCTTATGCATTGAACCTAGTTCTGTATGTAACTGCAATTAAGGGTGCCAAACCACCTCCAAATAATTTTTAACATTGAACTTTTTTTTTAACTGCAGCAGCACAACTAGCTATGGGTGCCCAAAAAGTAGCTAGAAACAATACCTTTACCTCTTTGAGCCTTTTGAAAGTGTTCAGCTTCTCAGTGCTCACCTTACACATTTTTTTAAATACGTGTGTGTGCCCACTGCTCTTGCTCCTTGTACAGTGAGGAGAAAGCACATGGCAAGAAGAGACAAGAAACGAAGCATAGCGAAAAAAAGCGAAATAAGCGAGGACCTCTTTTGTGTCGTACAATGTGTGTAACATTACTATTGAGACAACATATAGACAAATTATCACGGCTATGCATCCATTGTAGAGTCGTACACAGCTGCAAACACCACGACTAAATTTCAACCTTGTGTTTGGTTTAGGATCCCTTTATAGTGGCAAGCTAATGATATCTGCATTTGTTTGGCACATATTAAGATGCAATGAAATGCGATATGGTAATCTCATTTAGAATGCACGTCATGTGGCTTCATTGTATATGTGGCCACAAGTAACTCTGCTGCAAAGCAAATATGGCAGAGTCTAAACAGACGTCACCGAACTACTCAATCTGAACTTGCCTTTGCTACTTGCCCATTATCATCCCACAAAAAATGAATGATTGAATCTGCTACAGATATGTGCTAGCTTATGCTAAGCACCAAGTATGAAGAAATGTTTTGTCATTATTGAGATCAGTTATTGTGTTCAAGAACACTTGCTGTCAAGCACAAATACATTGCTGTCGAAGCATCAAGACTCAATATAAAGCAAAAAGAAGTGTCTCTTTAAAAATTACAGGCCACAAGGTGCAAGATAAATATTTGGACACACTTGGGATGTAGGCACGCACAAGAGGGTGCTGCCATATGATACTTTTCTTGTGTTGAAACCCTGCTTGTTTTACTCACTCAACACATCTGTAAGATGCCGTGAAAACACCAAGGAGCTGATGCAGCAAGGTTGAACACATGTCCAGGGATTCCACCATTCCTAAGCAGCCCTACAGGCCTCCACAGTCCTGCAACCATTTGTAAGATAATATAGTTTCTACCCAAAGTTCTTGGTTTACAGACACACATGCAAGACGCATACCACTCTATAGGAAGTTTGCATGATAATGCGCTGGGGTAGCAAAACGGATGCATTATCAAGTATCCAGCCTGCCGATTCTTTCTTTCCGTTCGTAATTAATCAATACATGGTTAATAAATGTTTCCCCCCAAGTGAAAGTGTACTTGGCAGTCCGGTGAAGAATTGCAATGTATTCAACACAGTCCAATTCATGGCAAGTAAGCATGCAATGCGTTTGTCAGCTGTTCGAGAAAGAGCAGAAGTTTAGCTAAAACCCATGTTTTTTATAAACACCATTCAATTGATATAAAAGTTGTGAGCATTATGTGAAGGACATGGATTCATGTTTAATCAATGATTTCTTTAATGTACTGATATGAATGCAACAACTGAATATGATTGATAATTTTTTGCTTGAGAATTTAGAGTTATGAACACTATCGCACTTGCCAGCTGCATCTTGTCCAAAACAGTGGCAAGATAGGCTAGTTTCTGTAGGTGAGCAGTAATGAGCAGTGCAAAGTAACAACAAGAAACACCAGTAACAAACAGTATGGGGCAAGCACAGACTCCCACTGTACCATTTATTGCACAAAAGTTCGCCTGATATCAGTCCGACAACTCGTGCAAATGAAGGTCCAGTTGGAATGAACAAGTTACGAAATCAACAATGCCTGCTTTCACTAA